>CAMTDV010001633.1:15557045-15769238 GCA_947069175.1 Scalesia atractyloides | reverse complement strand
CCTCGAGTGAACTGCGGGGCGGGGGGGTTAGGCCATGGGGTTTGGGGACTCCAGGTTGCCGTTTGGGGTTTCAGTGCCCTCAAGTTCGGGCTGGGTTCTTGTCCAGCTTCATTCGGGTTTATTTGTTTGAAGTTTCAGTGCAGACCTGGTCCCACGGGGCTACCCCGGTCAACGACAACCGTTTGGGAAAAGGGTCAGTTTCAGCCAACCGGTCGATCCACATAGTTGGGGTTTACGCTTCGGGTTTCGGGTTCAAACTGAGTTAAAGGTTCTTTTCAGGTTCAGTTCAGGTCTCGTCGGTTCCCTTTTTCATCTCGATCTATTTCCCTAGTTTGGGGTTTTGGGTATTTCTTCGGGCAAACAAAATATGTTCGAGCCAACATGCCAATCTTCGATAAATTTTTGGGTTTTTTTTTGGCTGGGGGTTGTGCTCAGTTTCTGTTTGGGCCCCCGGTTTTCGGTTCGGTTGGGTTTGGTTCAATTTTTCATGACAGGGGTTAGCTCGGTTCATTTTGGGACGACATGGTTGGGTCAACTCGGTAAAAACCGATAAACTCGGGTCAAACCCAGTCAACAGTTCAAGGGCGAGGCTGGGTTGAAAGTTTCATGATGCGAATTCTATTTATATTGTTTTATATAATTTTTTATAAAATAAAATACTTAATACGAATCGAGTTAAAACCCGATTTTATTACAAAAACGATTTCAATTTTGTTAAATTTCTGCTTATATAGTTTATAAATACATAGTATTCAAAAAAAAAATTTACATTTCAAAAATCAAACAAAAGTTATATATCGATATTGCTTTATTAGTTGATTTTGACAAATGAAATCGACAACGTGTTGTGGGGTTTAGCCCCAAAAATAGGGGAAAACTCTGCCGGGTTTTTCGAAAATTTCGTTTTTTTGAAAAGGTTTAACAAAACATCAAAGCTATTGATTTCTAGGGATCGGTCAGAAAAATAAATATAAATGTATGTCGTATATTAACAATCCCTTTAACAGCCCTTAATAGTGTTTTAACTTCGTTTGTATAAAGTGAGGTGACCCCCGGGGTTTCCTTTCCCTTTACCCGTCGAAATCTTTTGGGAAAAACTAAAAGAAACTTCGGGAAAATGTGAGCATACTCACCCCCCCTTTTTTCACTTAAAAGCGTTTTGGGGTGTAACATGTAACTTTTTAAAAAAATTTATATTTAAAAAACGAAATAAACATCTCAAATCTTTTATGCCTGTTATTTGTTGGTTTATGTTAGATATAACGTGCTAGTTTCCAAATTGTATTCCATTGGGGATATTATTATGCCTAGGGTTTTTAAGCATTTCTAGTTGAGGATTTCAGTTATATGCATCGCTTTTCACCAGTTTTTTATGCTGCCGTTTTTTATTTGAATATAAAATGCCATGTGACTTTAAACCCAAATTTTATACTTATATTTAAATTCAAACTTGTATGCTCGCCAAAACTTTTGTATTGATCCATGATTTCATTACATGTTGCAGGATTACTGGGTGATGCAAGGAATCTAGTAGGATTTCCTAAAAAACACATTTAAAATCCCAAAAAACTTTTTGTATCGAAAACTTAAAAATTTAAACCCAAATTTTTAATTTTTTCCAAAAATTTGTATTAATCCCGTTTTTTATGAAAAGAAAATTTTACTTTTTCTCATACTTTTCACGATTTAAAAAATTTTTATTATCTGATTTAGACATTGAAAAAGACAATTATTAAACTATTTAAACACAAATTTAACGTTATGAAACATCTTGCAATCTAGTTTTCGTCTCATCCTGATGTTTCCGCCATCGGTTGGGGTGTGACAACCATCTCCCTTCCACCCCGTGTCGAAAGTGCGCCAACTGTAACATGATGGGGCATCTTTCTAGCCATTGTCGCCAACCCCAAAGCAAACCAAGCCATTGTCCCTAATCCTAACCCAAGCCAAACTCAGTCTCAACGTCAGATTGCTCCTGTGTGAGTATGTTACAAGTGTGGCGATCTCAATCATCTCGCCAATGTTTGTCCTCTCCTCAACCAACAACATCAACATCAGCAGCAACAACAGCCTGAGCCTACTAAAGGACGAGCTTTCAGCTTACCTCCGCTCAAGCCCAAAGCTCTAATGACAGTCATTACTGTACGTTCCTTGTGAACCATATTTATGTTACAAGCCTATTTTATACTGGTGCCGAAAAAAGCTTTGTATCTCTAGAATTTAAACCCTTGCTTAAGTGCGAACGATCTAAAATGCCTAATCCTTTCGTTGTCGAAGTCGCTAATGGTAAAACCATCTCCGTTGATTCCGTTCTATCGGGTTGCTCTTTAATTCTAAACGACCATTCGTTCTCCATCGATCTCATTCCCATGTAAATGGTAGTTTCGACATCATAGTAGGCATGGATCGGCTCATGCGAGTTGTGCCGAAGTTGTGTGTTCTGAAAAATTCATTCGCCTTCCTCTTCCTCAAGGTAATTCTCTACACGTCTATGGTGAGAAACCTTCTAAAGGTCTCAAGCTAAGTCGTGCATCAAAGCGAACAAGTACTTCCGAGTACTTTGCCTTTCTCGCCCACGTTGTGGAAAAGAAAGACAAAGGTCCAAGCATAAGTGATGTTCCAGTCGTTTGTGAATTTCCTTCTGTTTTTCCCAAGGATCTTCCTGGTCCTCCGCCACCTCGAGCCATCGATTTTCGTATTGATCTTATTCCTAGCCAACTCCTGTTGGAAAGCTCCCTATCATCTAGCGCCCTGGAGATGCAAGAGCTATCTAGCCAACTTCAAGAGCTTCTTGATAAAGGCTTTATACGCCCTAGTACTTCTTCTTGGGGCGCTCCCGTTCTTTTCGTCAAAAAGAAAGATGGATCATTCCGCATGTATATTGACTATTGTGAGCTCAACAAGCTTACAGTAAAAAACCGTTATCCACTTCCTCGTATTGACGATCTCTTCGACCAATTGCAAGGCGTGAGGTGCTTTTCAAAGATTGATCTCCGTTCTGGCTATCATCAACGTCGGTTTCCGAGGAAGATGTACCCAAAACTGCTTTTCGCACACGTTATGGACACTACGAGTTTGTGGTCATGCCTTTCGGTTTGACTAACGCACAGACAGCGTTTATAGATCTCATGAATCGCGTGTGTAAGCCTTTTCTCGATCATTTTGTCATTGTATTCATCGACAATATCCTAATCTACTCCAAGACGAAAGAAGAGTATGGACGATATTTGCTCTCATTCTTCAGCTTTTTCAAACCGAACGTCTTTATGCCAAAATCTCCAAGTGTGAGTTGTGGCTAAAAGAGGTTCAATTCTTAGGTCACGCCATCAATGAACTTGGTATTCAGGTTGACCCTGCAAAGATAGTAGCTGTGAAGAATTGGATTGCACCTAAGTTGCCCTCTGAAATTCGTTTGTTTCTTGGCCTAGCTGGTATTATGTCGTTTCATCTCGAACTTCTCAAAGATTGTCGTTTCTTTGACTTCGTTGACTCAAAAAGACAAACCTTTTGTTTAGGGTCCCGAACAAGAGGAATCTTTCCAAACGCTTAATGACATGCTTTGTAATGCTCCTATCCTCACTCTCCCCGATGGGAACGACGATTTCGTCGTGTATTGCGATGCCTATACCAGGGTCTTGGTTGCGTACTCATGCAACGAAACAAAGTAATCGCTTACGCGTTGAGACAACTCAAAATACATGTGAAAAACTATACTACTCACGACCTTGAACTCGGTGCAGTTGTTTTTGGATTAAAGATTTGGCGACACTACCTTTATGGTACAAAGTGTACGGTCTTCACCGACCATAAGAGCCTCCAACATATCTTTGATCAAAAGGAACTCAACATGCGTCAACGTCGTTGGGTAGAATTGCTAAACGACTACGACTGTGATATTCGCTACCACCCTGGCAAAGCGAATGTCGTGGCCGACGCACTTAGTCAAAAAACTCATGTTATGAGTGTTCGTTGCTACCAAATCGTGGGAAGACTCAACGAGTTGATTCGACAAGCACAATTTACCGTTATTAACGAGGGTAACCTTGATAGCGAATTAAATTGTGGAGTCGAAAACCCACTCGAAGCTAAGCCTGATGGTATCCTTTACTACCATAGTCGTATTTGGATTCCCAATCGTCTCAATCTTCGGTCTACCTTGATGGATGAAGCCCACAAATCCCGATACTCCGTTTATCCTGAAGCTGATAAGATGTACCATGATTTGTGTGCATCCTATTGGTGGCCTGGAATGAAACGTGATATTGCTCTTTACGTGACGTGGCTCCAAAGTCAAGGCAGAAGATCAACGTCCCTCTGGTTTGCTCGAACAACCAGAAATCCCTTTTTGGAAATGGGAAAGCATAGCCATGGATTTCATCACGAAATTGCCTCGTACTTCGTCTGGTCATGACAACATTTGGGTTATCATTGGCCGATTGACCAAATCCGCGCACTTCCTCTCCATTTGTGAATATTACAAGGTTGAGAAATTGGCTCGTATCTACACGGATGAAATCATTAGTCGTCATGGTACTCCCTTCGACATCATTTCTGATCACGATGCTCGTTTCACCTCCCGCCTTTGGCAAACATTTCAATCCGCCCTTGGCACTCGTCTTAACCTTAGCACCGCTTTCCATCCTCAATCCGATGGTCAAACTGAGCGTACTATCTAAACTTTAGCGGATATGCTTCGGTCATGCGTAATCGATTTTGGCGGCAATTGGGATTCGCACTTACCCTTGGTTGAATTCTCGTACAATAATAGTTATCACGCTAGTATTCAAATGGCTCCATTTGAAGCATTGTATGGTCGTAAGTGTCGTTCGCCTATTTGTTGGCACGAGATTGGAGATGTTTGGATCACCGGTCCCGAATTAATACAAGAGACGATGGACAAGATCTTACAATACGTGATAATCTTCTCAAAGCATGAAGCCGACAAAAGAGCTACGCCGAAAAAAGACGCAAGCCCTTGGAATTTAATGTAGGTGATCATGTACTTCTCAAGGTATCCCCTTAAAGGCGTTGTTCGTTTTGGTAAGAAAGGAAAAACTCGCTCCTCGTTACGTAGGTCCTTTCAAAATTTTGGAAAGGATTGGCAAGGTAGCGTATCGACTGGACTTACCTCAAGCGCTCAACAATGTTCATCCTGTGTTTCATGTTTCAAATCTAAAGAAATGTCTAGCTGAAGAAGGACTTCAAGTTCCGCTTGAAGATCTTCAAATCAATGATACCTTGCACATTGTGGAGAAACCGGTCGAAATCATGGACCGAGGAGTCAAGCAGCTAAGGCGCAGTCGAATCCCTATCGTCAAGGTTCGATGGGAAGGGAAACATGGCGCCGAGTTCACTTGGGAACTCGAGAGTGATATGAAGACTAAGTTTCTGCATCTCTTCGTTGCATCTTCCTAAATTTCAGGGATGAAATTTCCTAAAGGAGGGGAGACTGTAATGCCTAGCTTTTTCCAAACTTTCTATTTATAGCAAGCTCGTGTTGTAATTCTATATTTGGAAATCATTGTACTCGTAATCTTCATTTCTTTCTAAACGTTGTAATCGAGACTTGAATCATCATGAAAATATACATTTTGTCCCTATACTTGTTATACATACTCATACAATGCATACACGTTATCTTCATACTTGAAAACATGACATACTTGGTAATACGTGACTTTTAAACTTAATACATACTTCATACGTGATATCTATACTCGATCTCGATCACTTGATGCATACACATACGTTTATAACATGTTACTTGTGCTTTTGATACCTTAATACATCTTGAAATGTCATAAAATTTCCTTAAAAATGGTCCAAACCCGTAAAAATTGAACAAGACAACAAAATTTAGAAAATGTGTCTCGGCATGGTCCTTACAGACCGCAAGGGGATACCCTTAGGTCCGTAAGGGTATCTGGGCGGGATAGATTTGTTTTGGCTCGCGAATTAGCACGGATCCACACATCCATAACCTCACCAATCACCTTCTAACCTCCTTTAATCACCTCCTATCAACCCTAAACACTTACACTATAAATACAACACTCCTCCAAGCCATTTGACACTTTCACAAACCTCTAATCCTTCCTAGATCACTCTCAAATCATCTCAAGAACACTCATAATCAGAATTTCGGGCAGATTGTGTCACCTTCACAAAAGTGAGCATAACTTGCTCAAAACTTGATCTTTTTACTTGATTCTTTCTTCTACTTACTTGGACAATCTTTGGGTTTGAACCTAGGGTTCTCCATGGAGAATCCAGACCTGGAAGTGCACCCAAAGTGTCCTAAGCTTTCTGTTATGATTTCAACTGTATCAATTCTTGTTTAAACTTATCAAACTTGAGTCTAACTCATCTCAAACCTTATTCCGAATGCTTACAACACTTCTTGTGGTTGGTTAGGCTGAAAAACAAGGTTAAGACATTCAAAATAGAGGATTGATCCTTACAAACTTTCTGTTTTTGTAGAGCTTCAAGCTCATAAGTGGTGCAAGTTCATAACTTGTTCATGTGTGTCCACCTTGGTTAGCCTTGGCTATCCTAAACTTTGAACCCACACATCACTTGATGTGCTCTTAGATTAGTTGTGTATTAGTTCATTTCTTGTTGTACATTCATGACTCTCCTAGTTGTCTATGACAACTTGTGTAGTGGTGAATCATATAAAGAGGTTAAATGGATGTTCATCATCCTACCTCTATGGTTGACTTACTTGAATACTTAGAGGTACAAGTGGATGGTTCATCCTCCCACCTCCTACATGATTATATAACTATATTTATATTTATGGACTATAATATAATCTTAAAACCGAACCCTTGATAATGACTAAATATGCATATATCAAGTTAATAAGTTTACCACTATGTGTGTAGTTCCTTATCACGATTCTAATAGGTCTTGAACCTATGAAACCACATACAATCCTTAGGGATTATTATAGTGTCAAAGACAAGTGCTAATACCTTAGTGACTATTTTTCGTATCATATACTTTGTCACATTTTGAATCCTAAACTCGAATATCCCATCATTCTCCCCAAAATACTCAAACGCCTTCGTTTTCCTCTTGTAGGATAACTCGGCGTTCATCCCATCAAAACAACTACCTTCATGGACTTGATAAGTTAGATAGACTTAGCAAAACCGTGAGTACACTCGACCCATTTACCTTTTATCACTTTTGGGTTGTAACATGTTTCCCTATCAAAAATACACTATCACAAACTTATACTTTTACATGCTCAATCCTTATACATGAATACTTGTTATGCTTAGATACATGCTAGGTTATACATGCTTGATCATTAACTTAGCTAGCCCAAACTTATCATATATAGCGCTATAGGAGTAGCACACCACCCGTCGGGGTTATGTTAAGATTATCATACTCATTTTAGTCTTGTCGCTTTTTTGAAAAGGTAAGCTTGATCTCGTAAAACTTTTGTGGAAACTCGGGGTTTGATCTAGTATTGCATGATTAGTATAGTCTTTGCTTACATTACTATGTGGATTCGAGTTATACATTTTTACTTATGCTATATATTCACCATACTTGTGTACTCGCCTTTGCTTTTGTATTGAACTCATATTTTAAATATGTTACAGGTTGAAGAGGATACGCATGATTAAAGCTAGTAGGAAATGCTTTAGATACACATTTTAATCTTACTAGAATAGTTTTGTTATAATCATGTTGTATTCGTTGTTACTTTGAATTATTGTATTTGACTTCAAATGTTGTAGTTGACATTGTTGTTACGAATGAAATATGGGTTTTATTTAAATATTGTCGCCAATTAGTATTTAAGAGCAATGAGCAATCTATTTCGTCCCGCCTTGATGTTTCCGCCATCATTTGGGGTGTGACAGATTGGTATCAGAGTCATAACTATAGGGAACTAGGTAGAATTGCCATGTTCGACCTAGTTTATAGTTTAAGTGTCCATTTTTTACCATTCTTGTCTTATGCTTAAAACTTTATTCTTCCTCATTGCTTCCTCCTTATCTTTTGGTCAAATTTTTTTTTTACATAATGTCTTTCCTAAGACATTTTACACAATACACTCGAAGACTTGCAGACACTCATGATGCAAACGAGGGGTTTACACCAAGATAGGTCCAATGACTTACAATTTTTGGTGAAATCCCTCATTTCGCGTATTCGATTTTTCACGAAGTTATACCATCAAGTTAAGCGTGATATCCACATCTTGATGGAAACTTCCATTTCATACTCTAGTGGATCTTACAAACGAGTCGGAATATGCTCCTCGTTTAGTAAGAAACAACCACACTTACGGTACGGAATTGTCGAGTTAGGGGTGAAACCCGCACCTTGTCGATTAAGTCCCATTCCTTGAATTTCAATCTCACCAAAGTCTCGAATTTTTAATCGACTGAGGACATGTAGTAACTGGAAGGGTAAAATGCTGTTAGTCGCTTCCTGACGAGAGCATTTTACCTATTAGGCCAAAGCATGTTCCCTAACTCGAAAGATCTTACGAATCACTTTGGAATAGTCGACGTTTCTCTATCCGAAACAATCCTATGTTTTATTGAGCCAATCTTTTATGTTATCTCAATTTTTATGTGATTTTATACTTGTTACCTTATTCGTTTCGAACCATTACACATTTCACACGTTTACTGCAATCAAAAACAATACTAATCCTCGTGAACAAACTAAATTTATACTCCTTATTCGCATTCATACGTGATTATACATGCTATACTTGATACATTCATGCAACCATTGTGAGCCATGCAATCTTATGTGAACCATGCTTGGACCTTATACATGCTTATACATGCAAAACTTGTTTTCTTTATTATGATCAAGTCTCATTCCCTTTTCTTCTATGTTGAACCTCAAGATGAATTCTCCTAACTCATCCAAGAAGTCCAAGAGGTCCAACAAGGGTTCCAACCACAACAACAACAATGAAGACTCCATCTCTAAGCAAGAACTCGTCGGTCTTGTCGCCGAGCAAATAGCCGATCAAATGGCCCGTGTCATCCCTGATATCGTTAGCCAGCTTCAAACCATCAACACGGAGACACCCAATTTCTCCGCCGATTCGAAAACCGAAGCCCCCAAAACGTCCTACCAATTCAAGCATTTCATGGCTTGTAAACCAGTCGAATTCACTGGCATGGATGGTGTCACCGCCATGATCAACTGGTTTGATGCGATGGAGCTTACCTTTCTTCAGGGCGGGTACCTGATGAACTTCGAACCCTCAACGCTAGCAGGGTCTTTCGCCAGAGAGCCCTCGAGTGGTGGACTACTGAACGCAATAAGCGTGGTAACGAAGCAGCTCACGCTTTAACTTGGGACGAGCTTAAGCAGCTCATGAGAGATCAGTTCTTTCCTCCCCACGAGACCCAGAAGCTCGAGAACGAATTCTGGAATCGCACGCAGCAAGGGAGCGACGCTGAGGGACTAATCGCTCGCTTCAAATAATTAAGTATCATCTGCCCTGGACAGGTGGATACGGTTCCCAAGGCAATAGCTAAGCTCATTCGTTCGCTTTCGCCTGTGATTATGAACCATGTAGCCGCCGCATGCCCTAAAACCATCGAAGAAGCCTATAGCACCATCATAGAGCTTAACCACAACTGCATCCTTCAAGGGGCCTACAACAAGGTTCCTACGAAGCATGCGCACCAAGCCACCGCCAATACCACCACCACTACCGAATCGCCTCCCCCTCAAACCAAAAAGAACAACATCAAGAACAAGAAGCGGAAGGCTTCTGTTCAAAACAACGCGGTCGTCACTCCGCCTACCCCTACACCTCTAAATTCCATCTCCACTACCCAAAACAACGATCCATCCAAATGAAACTACACCGGCAGTTGGCCTAGGTGTGATCGTTGCACCTACCACCATCTCCCTTCCACCCCGTGTCGAAAGTCGCTAATGGTAAAACCATCTAAAATGCCTAATCGTTTCACTGTCAAAGTCGCTAATGGTAAAACCATCTCTGTTGATTCTGTTCTTTCGGGTTGCTCTTTGATTCTAAACGATCATTCATTCTCCATCGATCTCATTCCCATGCAAATGGGTAGTTTCGACATCATAGTAGGCATGGATTGGCTCATGCGAGTTCGTGCCGAAGTTGTGTGTTCTGAAAAATTCATTCGCCTTCCTCTTCCTCAAGGTGAATCTCTATACGTCTATGGTGAGAAACCTTCTAAAGGTCTCAAGCTAATGTCGTGCATCAAAGCGAACAAGTACTTGCGTAAGGAGTACTTTGCCTTTCTCGCCCACGTTGTGGAAAAGAAAGACAAAGGTCCAAGCATAAGTGATGTTCCTGTCGTTTGTAAATTTCCTTCCGTTTTTCCCGAGGATCTTCCTGGTCCTCCGCCTCCTCGAGCCGTTGATTTTCGTATTGATCTTATTCCTGGCGCAACTCCTGTTGCGAAAGCTCCCTATCGTCTAGCACCCTCGGAGATGCAGGAGCTATCTAGCCAACTTCAAGGGCTTCTTGATAAAGGCTTTATACGCCCTAGAACTTCTCCTTGGGGTGCTCCCGTTCTTTTCGTCAAAAAGAAAGATGGATCATTCCGCATGTGTAATCATGAGCTCAACAAGCTTACAGTCAAAAACCGTTATCCACTTCCTCGTATTGACGATCTCTTCGACCAATTGCAAGGCGTGAGGTGCTTTTCAAAGATTGATATCCGTTTTGGCTATCATCAACTTCGGGTTTCCGAGGAAAACCCAAAACTGCTTTTCGCACACGTTATGGACACTACGAGTTCGTGGTCATGCCTTTCTGTTTAACGCACCGGCAGTGTTTTTGGATCTCATGAATCGCGTGTGTAAGGCTTTTCTCGATCATTTTGTCATTATATTCATCGACAATATCCTAATAAACTCCAAGACGAAAGAAGAGCATGGACGACATTTGCGTGTCATTCTTCAGCTTTTGCAAACCGAACGTCTCTATGCCAAATTCTCCAAGTATGAGTTTTGGCTAAAAGAGGTTCAATTCTTAGGTCACACCGTCAATGAACTCGGTATTCATGTTGACCCTGCAAAGATAGAAGCTGTGAAGAATTAGATTGCACCTAAGTCGCCCTCTGAAATTCGTTTTTTTCTTGGCCTAGCTGGGTATTATCGTCGTTTCTGTAACATCCGTCAAAAACCGGGTTAACCAAACCTGCTTCGTTTATTAACCGAACATCCAGTTAAAATTTTCGTTGCATGTTTAGGGTTCAAACAAATTTTAAACAATACATAATTAATAAATATATTAGAATTTAAAATCTATAATTGAAAATTTATAATAAATAATGAAATAAAAATAATTTGCAGACGCCGGGTTTCGAACCCGGGTCACTCTCAAGACCAAACACACTTAACACCACTCCGCCATGCACACTAGTTGTATGATTTCTGAAACAAAAAAAACTCTTATACGAAAACTCACAGAGTCACCGGTTTGAACAAATTCTGTAACCGCCGAAACTAACTCAATCATTGAATCCGACGGTTAACTCCAAAATCACGTAAATGTAATTGATGATAAACGATGGTTATAACCGAAAACTCAATTCAATTTCATTCATGAACCATGAATTTCATAACCGAAAACTTGAAATCACATATACTTAAAAATACCTTCAGTCAGGAAAACCCAACTCGCTTATTCACTCGAATCAACTCTCAACACACTCGCTAACCTCTCTACAAGTCCCTATTCAGCAAGAACAACTCGCCGGACTTTCGCCGGAAAACCGAGACTTACACCAAAATGGTAAATACCTCGACTCTTTCGGTTTCAATCCATTGTTAGACTATTACTAACTTCAATCCATCAACCAGAATCAATCCCAGACGACGTAGCCGGAATATTCTGCACTCGCCGGAAAACCTCTGGAATTTCCAAAATCACGCTGTGAATCGGTATAATCATTCAAACCTTCTGTTAATCCTTGTTTAGTAACCCAATTTCATAACTAATCGATCAAAACTGTTAATTGATTCAATCAGACGGAATACACAAATCAGAGCCGACGATCATTGCCGGAATTCTGAGAAAAATACAGTCTGATCGGTACATTCGATTCCTTAACTCATTTTATTCATTACATTTCAACCAGTAATATGTTCGATGAACGACTCAATCAAGAACAGAAGAACATCGGTCGTCTGAGTCTTTGAGCGAAGAAGACGAAGTCGACGATGTTTATAAGATTAATTAAAACAAGTTATATAAACGGGTTAGACACACAGTCCAGCGGTGGACTGTGTGCAAACAATTAACAAACGTCTCGAGTTCGATCCCTGACACAACCTCACTCTCTGAAATAAAAATGTTCTTTTTAAACCGAACCGGATCAACTCGCTGTAAGATGTTAAGTATAATAAAAATCAGTATATTAACCAGGTTAGGCACACAGTCCAGCGGTGGACTGTGTGCAACACTAAACAACGGGTCCCGGGTTCGAGACCTGTTGTGTGCACCGGTCCGATATAATTAAATCCTTTTTAAAAATAAATGATTTCTGATTAAATTAAATAGTATATAAATATGATTAAAAACAGAAATATTTCGGGTTAGACACATAGCTCAGTTGGTAGAGCTGCGTGCACGCGTACGGGAGGTCTGGGTTCGAGCCTCACCCAGCGCATACATACACACGTCCGAACCGGTCAACAGTCAACAGTCAACAGTCAAAGTCAATGGTCAACCCAAAAAGTCAACATTTTTTTTATATTTTTATTTATTTATTTAATTTAAAAATCAATTAAAAATACTTAAAAATAATATTTTTAAAGTTAGAAAATTTCCTTGAACTAACAAAAATAAACCTAACAATCCCATTAAGAACACTAATTAAAAATATTAATCTCAAATAAAAGTTTATTTATTTATCGAACTATTATGTTATTATTTAGGTTAGTTCCCTTGCCGATTAAATCCGATTTCGTGCGCATTTATCATCAATCCAAGAAACGCACCCACTGTGAGTGAATTCTTACAAATTCCCCTTTTTATTCATGTTTTGGGGTGTATCATGTGTCGCTTAAACTAATTCGCTTATTCAAACTCGTGCTATACCATATTATGATCTAAACTTAGGATGTAAATATTGTTTGTTGTGATGTATTACATATTGTCAAGTCGTATGCAAATTATTTGTTAGGCCCATCAGTTCCTCGTGGGAGACGAGTTGAACAACGCGTGCCTTAAAACTCATTCATTAGGCCCATCAGTTCGTAGAACAACGCTCGCCTCAAAACTCATTCATTAGGCCCATCAGTTCCTCGTGGGAGACGAGTTGAACAACGCGTGCCTCAAAACAATCAATTGTTGTATGTGTGTGCAATATTTAATATTATGTGTATTGTGAATAAATTTACATCTACATTTACTCATATGTGGTTATGCACTTTATTTTATAATCAATACAATAAACTCGTTTAAATGTTTTTCATAGGATTCACTCGCCAACTTTTTGTTGACCCAAAAACCATTTTTACACATGATACAGGTGGACAGGATGAAGCAAGAAACACATAGAAAAGTGCCTTAGAAGAAAAATAATGAAGTCTAGAAAGATGTATAGAACATGTTGTACTTGTATGATTTGATTGTATGATCTTCTTTAAAATTGTAATAATAAATATGAAACAATATAATAAATGTCATGAGCTTTGATGAAAACCCAATCATGCCCCGATCACCTTTTCCGCTGCGGGTCGGGGTGTGACAGATTGGTATAAGAGCTTTTGACTATAGGGATATAGGATAGGTTATTAGACCCTTAGAGCCTATACTATAGTTGATTAGATTTTAATTGTTTATGTGGTTACATGCAAACTCATGATGTTTATTTATTTCATATTTATTACATACACAAATGCATGCAAACACTTCCAATATTACATTTTGTGATACATAATGAATTATACTTACAGTCAAACATACATACTTACATACATATTCATCATACATATTTCAATGTTCACATATTCAAATCATCTTCATACTTCCGTTATTCAAGATTTTGTCGCATTTTTTTTTTCATTTTTCAAATCTCATCAAAGTGAGTTCTGCGACGGGCATGTAGTAACTGTAAGGGTACAAGTACCGGTAGGCGGAACGTCCTGTCTAGGTTGGCATTCGTATAAATCCAATATAACGGACCAGTTTGCCTACCTGGGGACTAACGATGAGAGTACGAAGGACCTATTAGGCCAAAGCATGCCACACCAAACGTCGTTCGAACTAACCCCACTTTGAGGTGTCTCCGTGTCCACACCTGGATACATTCCGAATATCATACGTTACATACATATTTCTCGATTTTCTCCGGGTTTTAGTGTCATATGAAAAACCCGGTAATCATGGGGGCCCACATGATTACGAAGGTGAAGTATGGCGGCATGCAAGGCCCAATTACGAGCAAAGCCCAGACATCCTATGGATGTAGTAGATTTATTATTCTATATTTATTTTATGAATGATCATTCCTAAATACGACACATGACCCCTAAAACGTCCAACTCATACTCTTGATATGTATTCCTTGTAGATGTCTTCTAATCTCGCTCGTAGGAAGATGAGATTAGGAAAAGCCCGCGAGCGCATGGCTGCCCAAATCGCTCAACAAATGGCTGCCGTAATACCCAACATTGTAGTTCAAGTTCAACAAGCCCTTACCGCTAATCCCGTCAATCAAGAAGATCAAAATGTCAACCCTCCCCCAAGTACCACTAAATGCACCTTCAAGCATTTCAAATCCTGCGACCCTCCAAAATACGAAGGGACTGAAGGTCTCACCACTCTCCTCCATTGGTTTGAAGAAATGGAAAACACTTTTCTAAATTGCGATTGCCCCGATGATTGCAAAGTGCGATATGCTACTGGTCGTTTACTTGGAATAGCACTTACATGGTGGAATACTGAGAAGGCCAAACGAGGTGTTGAAGATGCTATGACTTTGACTTGGGAAGAGTTGAAGGAAATCATGACAAGACGGTTTTGCCCAAGAAGCGAAATCAAGAAATTGGAGGATGAGCTCTATTCTTTGAAACAAAAGGAAGGCGACCACACCACATACAATAAGAGATTCCTCGAGTTAAATCAAATGGTTCCCAACTTGTTCACTCCTCTTTACCGTTTGATCGAGCACTACATTCGAGGTCTTCCTTAAAAAATTCAAGACTCTGTAATAAGTACCACACCTGCAACTTTGGAAGCAGCAATGGAGTTAGCTACAGAGCTCACCGAGAACCGCATACGAAATAAGGACTTCAAGGAGGAGAAGAAGAAGGATAAAGCATCAACTGAAACCTCAAACTCCACCCAAACCGAATCCCCTTCTCAACCCATTTCTAAGAGAAAACGAGATGGGCAACTTTTCGCTGTCACCCAACGCAATCAACCAGCCTCACAAGCCGTACCCCTCCAAGCTATCCCAATCACTCAAGTAGCACCCAACTCAACTTATCCAAATAAGAAACCTTACCTTGGACCTCACCCTCAATGTAACACCTGTTTTTATCACCATCCATCTACCTTACCTTGTCGACTATGTGCGAATTGTGGACGCTATGGTCATTTGAGCAAGGCTTGCCGCACCTCTCAAAACCAAACCTCACCCCCTACTCAAAACATGATCCAAACATATCAACAACCCCAATACCCCATGTTTCCTTATGTTCGAGCTTGTTTTAATTGTGGCGACCCTACCCATTTTAGAAACAGGTGCCCTCGATTGGTTAACATCATAAACGCCCAAGCTCAAGCAAACCCAGTTAACCAAGCAAATCAAGAAAACCTAACCACTAGGCCACCAGCAAGAGGAAGAGTTTTCAACATCAACGCCAATCCTGTTGAAGATAATGACGGCCCAAACGAACCACCCAACTAGTTTCCTTCACCAAAAAATCAAGATTCAACTCCAACCGCTTAGTTTTTATGTTTTTCTTTATGTTATCTCAATTTTTACGTATCGCAATTATAAATTGGAAATTTATCCAAGAATTTTAATGCGAATTACTATTTCAGTTTTGTTTTATACGCATTGATTTAACATTCATATCATCATACCTCACAACGTATCTCAGTCTCATCATTTAAAGAAGTTGGGTTGTGTCTCACTTCTACATAGACTAACCTCTCCATCATAACAAACGAGAGAGGTACTGTCATCATTCAAACATGTATACTATCAGAATTGAGACTCAAGTTTTGGTTGTTGTGTTTAGAGTCACATAGAACTAATCATAATTTACTGATAAAGCCAATGAAAATTTGACAAGAATATGGTGGATACGCCGCTGGTACTTCCTATATATAAGTATTCTTGTCAAAGGATCAGAGGCATTGTCAGGCGGTTATGAGAGGTTCCATGTAGGTTTTAGTAGTAGAAGTTTTGTTTTCGGATATAACCTTATCTTTCCAAACGTATCAAAACTCTTGCGCATGAAATCATACTTAGTGAATCAACTCTGTTTATCAATATTCTTTATCGTAGGCATCAAAAAGATTCCTGTAGCAGGGTACTCAACCCTTACAAGGAACGTTACCGCCTCAAACAAAAATTTAAACTCTTACCCCCTTCTAAGTATGCAATTGTCAAATTAAAACACCATCCTTTTGAGTCAAACATGCCACTACTTAAATTTCGGGACGAAATTTCTAAAAGTAGGGGATACTGTAACATCCGTCAAAAACCGGGTTAACCAAACCCGCTTCGTTTATTAACCGAACATCCAGTTAAAATTTTCGTTGCATGTTTAGGGTTCAAACAAATTTTAAACAATACATAATTAATAAATATATTAGAATTTAAAATCTATAATTGAAAATTTATAATAAATAATGAAATAAAAATAATTTGCAGACGCCGGGTTTCGAACCCGGGTCACTCTCAAGACCAAACACACTTAACACCACTCCGCCATGCACACTAGTTGTATGATTTCTGAAACAAAAAAACTCTTATACGAAAACTCACAGAGTCACCGGTTTGAACAAATTCTGTAACCGCCGAAACTGACTCAATCATTGAATCCGACGGTTGACTCCGAAATCATGTAAATATAATTGATGATAAACGTCGGTTATAACCGAAAACTCAATTCAATTTCATTCATGAACCGTGAATTTCATAACCGAAAACTTGAAATCACATATACTTAAAAATACCTTCAGTCAGGAAAACCCAACTCGCTTATTCACTCGAATCAACTCTCAACACACTCGCTAACCTCTCTACAAGTCCCTATTCAGCAAGAACAACTCGCCGGAAATTTTCTGCAACCCGCCGGACTTTCGCCGGAAAACCGAGACTTACACCAAAACGGTAAATACCTCGACTCTTTCGGTTTCAATCCATTGTTAGACTATTACTAACTTCAATCCATCAACCAGAATCAATCCCAGACGACGTAGCCGGAATATTCTGCACTCGCCGGAAAACCTCTGGAATTTCCAAAATCACGCTGTGAATCGGTATAATCATTCAAACCTTCTGTTAATCCTTGTTTAGTAACCCAATTTCATAACTAATCGATCAAAACTGTTAATTGATTCAATCAGACGGAATACACAAATCAGAGCCGACGATCATTGCCGGAATTCTGAGAAAAATACAGTCTGATCGGTACATTCGATTCCTTAACTCATTTTATTCATTACATTTCAACCAGTAATATGTTCGATGAACGACTCAATCAAGAACAGAAGAACATCGGTCGTCTGAGTCTTTGAGCGAAGAAGACGAAGTCGACGATGTTTATAAGATTAATTAAAACAAGTTATATAAACGGGTTAGACACACAGTCCAGCGGTGGACTGTGTGCAAACAATTAACAAACGTCTCGAGTTCGATCCCTGACACAACCTCACTCTCTGAAATAAAAATGTTCTTTTTAAACCGAACCGGGTCAACTCGCTGTAAGATGTTAAGTATAATAAAAATCAGTATATTAACCAGGTTAGGCACACAGTCCAGCGGTGGACTGTGTGCAACACTAAACAACGGGTCCCGGGTTCGAGACCTGTTGTGTGCACCGGTCCGATATAATTAAATCCTTTTTAAAAATAAATGATTTCTGATTAAATTAAATAGTATATAAATATGATTAAAAACAGAAATATTTCGGGTTAGACACATAGCTCAGTTGGTAGAGCTGCGTGCACGCGTACGGGAGGTCTGGGTTCGAGCCTCACCCAGCGCATACATACACACGTCCGAACCGGTCAACAGTCAACAGTCAACAGTCAAAGTCAATGGTCAACCCAAAAAGTCAACATTTTTTTATATTTTTATTTATTTATTTAATTTAAAAATCAATTAAAAATACTTAAAAATAATATTTTTAAAGTTAGAAAATTTCCTTGAACTAACAAAAATAAACCTAACAATCCCATTAAGAACACTAATTAAAAATATTAATCTCAAATAAAAGTTTATTTATTTATCGAACTATTATGTTATTATTTAGGTTAGTTCCCTTGCCGATTAAATCCGATTTCGTGCGCATTTATCATCAATCCAAGAAACGCACCCACTGTGAGTGAATTCTTACAAATTCCCCTTTTTATTCATGTTTTGGGGTGTATCATGTGTCGCTTAAACTAATTCGCTTATTCAAACTCGTGCTATACCATATTATGATCTAAACTTAGGATGTAAATATTGTTTGTTGTGATGTATTACATATTGTCAAGTCGTATGCAAATTATTTGTTAGGCCCATCAGTTCCTCGTGGGAGACGAGTTGAACAACGCGTGCCTTAAAACTCATTCATTAGGCCCATCAGTTCGTAGAACAACGCTCGCCTCAAAACTCATTCATTAGGCCCATCAGTTCCTCGTGGGAGACGAGTTGAACAACGCGTGCCTCAAAACAATCAATTGTTGTATGTGTGTGCAATATTTAATATTATGTGTATTGTGAATAAATTTACATCTACATTTACTCATATGTGGTTATGCACTTTATTTTATAATCAATACAATAAACTCGTTTAAATGTTTTTCATAGGATTCACTCGCCAACTTTTTGTTGACCCAAAAACCATTTTTACACATGATACAGGTGGACAGGATGAAGCAAGAAACACATAGGAAAGTGCCTTAGAAGAAAAATAATGAAGTCTAGAAAGATGTATAGAACATGTTGTACTTGTATGATTTGATTGTATGATCTTCTTTAAAATTGTAATAATAAATATGAAACAATATAATAAATGTCATGAGCTTTGATGAAAACCCAATCATGCCCCGATCACCTTTTCCGCTGCGGGTCGGGGTGTGACAGTTTCATCTCGAACTTCTCAAAGATTGTCGTTCCTTTGACTTCGTTGACTCAAAAAGACAAACCTTTTGTTTGAGGTCCCGAACAAGAGGAATCTTTCCAAACGCTCAAGGACATGCTTTGTAATGCTCCTATCCTCACTCTCCCTGATGGGAACAACGATTTCGTCGTGTATTGTGATGCCTCTAACCAGGGTCTTGGTTGCGTACTCATGCAACGTGACAAAGTAATCGCTTACGTGTCCAAACTCATCCGATGAACACAAGAAGACCAAGAAGAGTTCCTGCTCTATCTCCAAGCAAGAACTCGTGAACCTCGTCGCTGAACAAATGGCTGACCAAATGGCCCGAGTTATACCCGACATAGTCAGCAAGATCCAATCCAATACCGAATCCCTACATGGCTCCGTGGACTCCAAGGTTGAAAAGCCTAAGTCGTAATTCCTTTTCAAGCAATTCGTTGCCTGCAAACCTTTGAAGTTTACAGGTAATGATGGCGCGACCACGTTGTTGACTTGGTTTAAAGCCATGGAGATCACCTTCCGTCAAAGTGGTTGCCCCGATGATTTGCGCACCCAAAACGCCACTGGGGTTTTCCGCTCGAGAGTTCTCGAGTGGTGGACCTCCGAACGTAGCACAAGAGAGGATGATGTCGCCCACGCGTTACCATAGGCCGAACTGAAGAAGAGCATGAGGGACAAGTTTTGCCCTCCTCGTGAGCTTAGGAAGCTGGAACACGAGTTTTGGTACCTCAAGCAGAATGGGGATGACAATGATGGTTTAACCCAACGCTTCAAGCAGCTTAGCATTTTTTTCCCTAGCCAGGTTGATACCACTGAAAATGCTATCAACAAGTACATTGATTGTCTACCTGATTCTTTCATGAACCTCGTAGAAGCTGTCTTTCCAGCGACTATTGAGGAAACATACCGCTTGGTCACTCGCCTTAACAGCAACCAGGTCGAGCGCAAGAATGCCGCAAAGACCTCGCAGAAAAGCGCACACCAAGCCACCACCAAAACTGCCACCGTTGAACCCTCACCCAGAATCCCTAGAAACAACAACCACAAGAACAAGAAGCGGAAGGCTTCTAGTCGAAATTGCGCGGTTGTTACTCCGCCAAACCCTCAACCCATCCAAACTGTTGCAGCCATCACTCCTACTAACCCTGATCAGCCAAGGCAGGGCTACGCTGGGTCTCATCCCCATTGTACTACATGTTTACACCATCATCCCACTGGTACCCCATGTCGCAAGTGCCCAGTGTCACAAATTTGGGCACTTTGCTAACCGTTGCCGCAACTTCCCTCAACCCCAAAACACCCAACCGCAAGCCCTCATGCCTAACCCTGCTCAACCTCAAGCCCAACCTCCAAATGCTCTTGTGCGAGCATGCTTCAAGTGCGGTGACCCAAACCATCTTGCGAACGTCTGCCCTCAACGCAACATCAACCAGCAGCCTCAACAGTAGCAACAGCCTCAACAAGCCAGAGGAAGAGCATTTGCCGGCACTTCTACTCAGGCTCAAAGTTCAAACAATGTTATCACTGGTACGTTCCTTGTTAACCATGTTTATGCTTCATGTCTATTTGATACTGGCGCCGATTAAAGTTTTGTTTCAACTGAATTTGAACCTCTACTTAAGTGCGTACGCTCCAAATTGCCTAATCCTTTCGCTATCGAAGTCGCAAATGGTAAGACCGTCTCTGTTGATTTTATTTTCTGGCTGTTCCTTGATTCTAAACGATCATACGTTTTTTATTGACCTCATACCTATGCAAATGGGTAGTTTCGATGTCATAGTAGGCATGGATTGGCTTAAGTGAGTTCGTGCCGAAGTTGTTTGTTCGAAAAAGTTCATTCGCCTTCCCCTTCCTAACGACGATTCATTGCACGTCTATGGCGAGAAACCTTCTAAAGGTCTTAAGCTTATGTCGTGTATCCAAGCAAACAAATATTTGCGCAAAGAGTACTTTGCCTTTCTGGCCCATGTTGTGGAAAAGAAAGACAAAGGCCCAAGCGTGAGCGACGTTCCTGTTGTTTGCCAATTCCCCAATGTCTTCCCAGAGGATCTTCCTGGTCCTCTGCCTCCTCGATCTATTGACTTTCGTATTGACCTCATCCCTGGCGCAACTCTTGTTGCGAAAGCTCCTTATCGTTTAGCACCCTCGGAGATGCAAGAGCTATCTAGCCAACTTCAAGAACTTCTTGATAAAGGCTTTATACGCCCTAGTACTTCCCCTTGGGGTGCTCCCGTCTTGTTCGTCAAGAAGAAAGATGGATCCTTTCGGATGTGTACTGACTATCGTGAACTCAACAAACTTACAGTAAAAAACCGATATCCACTTCCTCCTATTGACGACCTCTTCGATCAACTTCAAGGTGCGACTTGTTTCTCAAAAATCGATCTTCATTCTGGCTACTATTAACTTCGAGTGTTCGAGGGAGATGTACCTAAAAGTGCTTTTCGCACATGTTACGGACACTACGAGTTCGTGGTCATGCCTTTTGGTTTGACCAACACGCCTGTAGTGTTTATAGATCTCATAAACCGCGTGTGTAAACCCTTCCTCGATCGTTTCGTAATCGTATTCATCGACGATATTCTCATCTACTCCAAGACGAAAGAAGAACATGGGCGACATTTGCAACTTATCCTTCAGCTTTTGTGTATCGAACGTCTTTATGCCAAATTCTCCAAGTGTAAATTTTGGCTAAAAGAGGTTCAATTTCTTGGTCACACCGTCAATGAACTCGGTATTCACGTTGACCCCGCAAAGATAGAAGCTGTGAAGAATTTATTGCACCTAAATCGCCTTCTGAAATTCGTTCGTTTCTTGGTTTAGCTGGCTATTATCAGCGTTTCATCTCGAACTTCTCCAAGATTGTCGTTCCTTTAACGTCGTTGACTCAAAAAGATAAAGCTTTTGTTTTGGGTCCCGAACAAGAGGAGTCTTTTCAAACCCTCAAGGACATGCTCTGTAATGCTCCTATCCTTGCACTTCCCGATGGAAACGACGATTTCGTCGTGTATTGTGATGCCTCAAACCAAGGTCTTGGTTGCGTTCTTATGCAACAGAACAAGGTCATCGCTTACGCGTCGAGACAACTCAAGATCCATGAGAAAAACTATACTACGCACGACCTTGAACTTGGTGCAGTTGTTTTTGCATTAAAGATTTGGCGACACTATCTTTATGGTACAAAGTGTACGGTCTTCACCGGCCATAAGAGCCTTCAACATATCTTTGATCAAAAGGAACTCAACATGCGTCAACGTCGTTGGGTAGAATTGTTAAATGACTACGACAGTGACATTCGCTACCATCCTGGTAAGGCAAATGTTGTGGCCGATGCACTTAGTCGTAAGACTCATGTGAAGAGTATTCGTTGCCACCAAATCGTGGGAAAACTTCACGAGCTAATTCGCCAAGCACAATTCTCAGTCATTAACGAGGGTAACCTCGATAACGAATTGAATTGTGGAGTCGAAAACCCACTCTCAGCTAAACCCGATGGTATCCTTTACTACCATAATCGCATTTGGATTCTCGACCGTCTTAACCTTCAAAACACCTTGATAGATGAAGCCCACAAATACCGATACTCCATTCATCCCGGCGCCGACAAAATGTACCATGACCTTCGTGCATCTTATTGGTGGCCTGGGATGAAGAAAGATATCGCTCTCTACGTCTCGAAGTGCCTTACCTGTTCTAAGGTGAAAGTTGAACATCAACGACCCTCTAGCTTACTTGAACAACCAGAAATTCCCGTATGGAAATGGGAGAGTATTGCTATGGATTTCATTACCAAGCTTCCTTGTACTTCGTCTGGTCATGACAGCATCTGGGTTATCATCGATTGACGAAATCCGCTCATTTCCTCGCCATTCGTGAAGACTTCAAAGTCGAGAAATTGGCTCGTATCTACACGGATGAAATCATTAGTCGTCATGGTACTCCCGTCGACATCATTTCTGATTGCGATGCTCGTTTCACCTCCCGCCTTTGGCAAACATTTCAATCTGCCCTTGGCACTCGTCTTAACCTGAGCACCGCTTTCCATCCTCAATCCGACGGTCAAACTTAGCGTACCATCCAAACATTAGAGGATATGCTTCGGTCATGCGCAATCGATTTTGGTGGCAACTGGGATTTGCACTTACCATTGGTAGAATTCTCGTACAATAATAGTTATCACGCAAGTATTCAAATGGCTCCATTTGAATCATTGTATGGTCGTAAGTGTCGTTCGCCTATTTGTTGGCACGAGATCGGAGACGTTCAAATCACCGGTCCCGAACTAATACAAGAGACAACGGACAAGATCCTACAGATACGTGATAATCTTCTCAAAGCTCGAAGCCGACAAAAGAGTTATGCCGACAGAAGACGTAAACCCTCGAATTTAATGTTGGTGATCATGTACTTCTCAAGGTATCCCCTTGGAAGGGAGGTGTTCGATTTAGTAAGAAAGGCAAACTCGCTCCTCGCTATGTAGGTCCTTTCAAGATTCTCCAGAGGATTGGCAAGGTATCGTATCGTCTGGATCTGCCTCAAGCGCTCAACAATGTTCATCCAGTATTCCATGTCTCAAACCTAAAGAAGTGTCTAGCTGAAGAAGGACTTCAAGTTCCACTCGAAGATCTTCAAATCAACAAAACTTTGCATTTTGGGGAGAAACCAGTTGAAACCATGGACCGAGGAATCAAGCAATTAAGGCGCAGTTGGATTCCTATCGTCAAGGTTCGATGGGAAGGTAAGTCTGGCACTGAATTTACTTGGGAACTCGAGAGTGATATGAAGACTAAGTATCCGCATCTTTTCGTTGCATCTACCTAAATTTCGGGATGAAATTTCCTAAAGGATGGGAGACTGTAACGCCCAACGTTTTCATACTTTCCATATTGAGAATGCTCGTGTTTGTATTTCTATATTTGGAAATTTTTGTATCTTGTATTCGTTCTTTCGTTATAACCTTTATAATCGAGACTTCAATCATAATGGAATCTACATTTTATCCCAACACTTGTCATCATATTCATATACCCATGCATTTGATACATTATGCTCAAAAACACGACATACATGCAAATACGTGACATCTATACTTGATACATACTTTATACGCGATGTATATACTCGATCTTATACATTTTATACTTACATGAACATTAGAACATGTCTCTTATGCTTAATATACCTTTTATGTTCATAAAATATCATCACTTAGCACCTACACCCGTCACAAGCCAACATAACACAAATATGAAAATTAATTGCTCCTGCCTAAGCCTTACGGACCACAAGGCAAAGGGCTTACGGTCCGTAAGCTGGTCTGGGCGGGTAGAAGTGTTTTGGCTCACGGATTATGCATGAATCCCACCATTTTCTTCTCCTCCAATGGCCTTTAACCCCTATTTAACACCTCCTAACCACCTCCAACCTTCTCCCTATAAATACAACCCATTCTCCAAGCTTTCTTCCACTTTTATCACCTTCTAATCTCTCCCAAACCACCATTAATCTGTTGGATTCGAGTTCTTGGACAGATTCATCATCTTCTACTAAAGTGAGCATAACTTGCTCATTTCTTAACGAAAATGCTTGATTCTTCTTTCTAATTGCTTGGATAATCCTAAGGTTTGAATCCACGGATTCTCCATGGAGAATCCAGACCTGGAAATGCACCTAAAGGACTCCAAACTTTCTGTTTGTTTCAAAACTCTTTCAAAACTTATCATTTCTTCTTTCAACTTTGTGTTCTTGAGCTCCTAATCAAAGTTATGATGAGACTAACAAAAGTTGTTTAACATGTAAATAGGAGTGTGTTAACACTCTAAACTTTTTGTTTTTGAAGAGCTTTAAGCTCACAAGTGTTGCCAAGTCAAGAACTTGAGGTTAGTGTGACTACAAGGTTAGCTTGGGCTATCCTACACCTAAGTCCACACAACACTTGATGTTTTTCTCATTCATCCTAAGTAGCTTGCTAGTTGAAAGTAACACAACCCCGTCTAGCCTTCGATATGTGTCGACGCCGGCTCACCTTGTTGTAGCTTACTTGCCTACTTAGTGTATAATAATGTATGTATTTCATTCTTATTATTCTTGTACTTGTTCTTGACCCTCCTTGTTGTCTATGACAACTTGTGTAGTAGTGAACTCTTATGAGGTTCCTAAATGGATGGCAATGCCACCTACCTCCTACATGACTTCTATGATATCCATGAATGAACTTATACATATAACTATATTAATCTATATATGTAACATTCGTGAAAATCGGGTTTCGAAAACCCGCCCCAAGTTACCAATCAAAGAGTATTTAATTATATCGGGTGGTCTTAAATTTTTTTTATAATTCTTTTTGTTTAAAATAACTTAAATAAAGTAATTAATCAAATCAAATATAAAATCTTTATGATTAATAAATGGTTTAACTTATAATATAGAAAAAAAAACTCAGAACGGGCGAGCCGGGAATCGAACCCGGGTTCCCCGGGTTAACATACACCGCAAACACCACTGAGCCACACCCACCTTTTGGTTAGAATCCGGAAACAAGTTACACTTATGCACAAACCACCTGTGCCTGCAAATTCAAATCAGCGAACCGCTGATCTCGCTCTCTCTGGCAATCCCAAAATTCACAGCCGTAACCGCGTCAACTCTTTCCGAATTCGAACCCATTTACATTACACCGAGAATAAATCACGCGAACAGGTTACAAAAACTGAAATTTAACATTCCCTGTTTTCCATATAAATACCAGACGAATTCCCTTCAGAATTCGCTCATACTCTCTAGCTTACTCTCAAAAACTCGGTCGCCTGAAAGGAGCTCTGTCCCACCGTAGAACCTCCGGAATCACCAAAATTCAGTAGCCGGAGTTTTCTGCACATTACCGAAATCCAACCGGAACTTCCGTGACATTCTCCGATCGGTATATTCATCTTACTCTCTTTCGAATTCAGTTGTATAGCATCCTAATGTTAAACAAAATTTTTGAATTAACAGTAGGGTTTATGTTCTGGGTTTAACTATGTTGAAGAAGATGAAGTCGTATTGCGTATATTAAAATTTTTAAAACCGGATTATAACCGGATTAGACACACAGTCCAGTGGTGGACTGTGTGCAGTTATAACATGAAGGATCTGGGTTCGAATCGTACACTTAATCGGTTTCCTGTGATAAATCTCAAATTTTTTTAAGGCTCCAGATCACCTTCCAGTTAGTATTTAAGTTTAATAAAAATCATAATATAAACGGGTTAGACACCCAGCCCAGTTGGTTGGGCCGGGTGCAATGTAACCTTAAGGTCGTGGGTTCGAGGCAAATCTACACACTGGTTCGAAGGATTTTAAATTCTTTTTAAAAATAAATGATTTCTGAATAATCTAAATAGTATATAAATATAATTAAAATCAGAAATATTTCGGGTTAGACACGTAGCTCAGTTGGTAGAGCTGCGTGCACGTATACGAGAGGTCCCGAGTTCGAACCTCACTCAGCGCATAGAAAACACAGTCTGACCAGTCAGACCCGGTCAACGGTCAAAAAGTCAATTTTTATTTCTTTTTATTTATTTATTTAAATTGAAAAATCAATTAAAAATACTTAAAAATAGGATTTTTAAAGTTAGAAAATTTCCTTAAACTCACAAAAATAAATCTAACAATCCCATTAAGAGCACTAATTAAAAATATTAATCTCAAATAAAATTTATTTATTTATCGAGTTATTATGTTATTATTTAGGTTAGTTTTCCCTCGCCGGTTGAATCATAATTTCGTGCGCATTCATCATTATCAAGGAACGCACCTACTGTGAGTGAATCCTTACAAATTCCCCTTTTTATTCATGTTTTGGGGTGTATCATGTGTCGCTTTAATTATTTCGTTTAATCAAACTTGTGCTATTACCATTATATGACCTAAACTTATGATGTAAATATTGTTTGTTGTGATGCGTGTTTACATTTTGTCAAGTTGCGTGCAAATCATTCATTAGGCCCACCAGTTCCTCGTGGGAGACGAGTTGAACATCGCGTGCCTCATTAGATCGGCTCCGTTTGATTGAGCCTTGATCTCATTGTTCATCATTTGGTGTGTGTGCTTGTGCATTAATTGATATTATGTGTTTTGTGATTAAATTTACATTTACGTTTACTCATATGTGGTTATGCACCTTTTTATAACCAATATAATAAATTCGTTCAAATGTTTTCATAAGATTCACTCGCCAACTTTTGTTGACCCCGAAAACCCTATTTTTACACATGATACAGGTGATCCAGTTGAGAAAAGAAACACGTAGGATGGCCTAGAAGAATAAACGAGTTAATGCTTTGGAATGGACATTTAGTTTTGTTTCCCTTTGTAATTGTATGATGTTTGTTTAATACTTTAGTTTGTAATGAAAATGTATTTGAACATGTTATGCTTGTATGTCTATTTTAACTTCTTCTTTAAAAGAGAAATAATAAATATGAAACTTTATAGTAAATGTCATGAGCTTTGATGAAAACCCAATCATGCCCCGACTACCATTTCCGCTGCGAGTCAGGGTTTGACAGATTGGTATCAGAGCTTTTGACTATAGAGATATAGGATAGGTTATTAGACCCTTAGAGCCTATACTATAGTTGATTAGATTTTAATTGTTTATATGGTTACATGCAAACTCATGATGTTTATTTGTTTCGTATTTATTACACACACAAATGCATGCAAACACTTCCACTATCATATTGTGTGATATATAATGGGTTATACTTATTGTCAAACATAACATGCTTACATATACATTCATCACGCATATTTCAATGTTCACATATTCAAATCATCCTCATATTTCATTTATTCAAGATTTTGTCGCAATTTTCGTTTTTCACTCTCATCAAAGTGAGTTCTACGACGGGCATGTAGTAACTGTAAGGGTACAAGTACCGGTAGTCGGAACGTCCTGTCTAGGTGGGCATTCGTATAAATCCAATATAACGGACCAGTTTGCCTACCTGGGGACTAACGATGAGAGTACGAAGGACCTATTAGGCCAAAGCATGCCACACCAAACGTCGTTCGAACTAACCCTACTTTGAGTTGTCATTGTGTCCATACCAGGACACCCTCCGACCTTATACTTTGTTGTCATGTTTTACGATTTTCATTCGGGTGGCGCAAGTGTTAACAGGCCAACACCAATATGAATCCTACCGGAGCCCAGTAGTCATGGGGGCCCACATGACTACCAAGGCCAAGTAAGGGGACATATGGGAGCCCAAACATGAGCAAAGCCCAAGACATCCTATAGATGTAGTAAATTTATTTTATTCATTTGTTTTTGTGAATGTTCATTTCTAAATACGACACATGACACCTAAAACATCAAACTCATACTCTCGATACGTATTCCTTGTAGATGTCTTATAGTCTCTCTCGTAGAAGATGAGATCAGGAAAATCCCGCGAGCGCATGGCTGCCCAAATCGCTCAACAAATGGCTGCCGTAATACCCAACATCGTAATTCAAGTACAACAAGCCCTTACCTCTAATCCCGTCAACCCAATCAAGCAAGAAGATCAAATTATTGTCAATCATCCCCCAAAAGCCACTAAATGCACCTTCAAGCATTTCAAATCCTGCGATCCTCCAAAATACGAAGGGACTGAAGGTGTCACCGCTCTCCTCCATTGGTTTGAGGAAATGGAAAACACTTTTCTCAATTGCGACTGCCCCGATGATCGCAAGGTGCGATATGCTACCGGTCGTTTGTTTGGAGTAGCACTTACATGGTGGAATACAGAGAAGGCCAAGCGAGGTGCTGAAAATGCTATGACTTTGACTTGGGAAGAGTTGAGGGAAATCATGACAAGACGTTTCTGTCCAAGAAGCGAAATCAAGAAACTAGAAGATGAGATATACTCTTTGAAACAAAAGGAGGGCGACCACACCACATACAACAAGAGATTCCTTGAGTTGAATCAGATGGTCCCCAACTTGTTCACTCCCCTTTACCGTTTAATCGAGCACTACATTCGAGGTCTTCCTTCAAAAATTCAAGACCCTGTAATAAGTACCACACCTGCAACTTTGGAAGCAACAATGGAGTTAGCTACAGAGCTCACCGAAAACCGCATACGGAATAAAGATTATGCGGAGGAGAAGAAGAAGGATAAAGCATCAACCGAAACCTCAAACTCAACCCAGACCGAATCCCCTCCTCAAACCACTCCTAAGAGAAAACGAGATGAGCAAAATTTCGCTATCACCCAAGGCAATCAACCAGCTTCACAAGCCGTACCCCTCCAAGCTATCCCAATCACTCAAGTAGCACCCAACTCTACTTACCCAAATAAGAAACCTTACATTGGACCTCACCCTCAATGCAACACCTGTTTTTATCACCATCCATCTACCGTACCTTGTCGACTGTGTGCAATTTGTGGGCGTTATGGTCATTGGAGCAAAACTTGTCGTGCCCCTCAAAACCAAGCCTCACTCCCTACTCAAAACATGATCCAAACATATCAACAACCCCAATACCCCATGTTTCCATATGTTCGAGCTTGTTTTAGTTGTGGCGACCCTACCCACTTTAGAAACACGTGCCCTCGATTGGTTAACATCATAAACGCCCAAGCTCAAGCAAACCCAGTTAACCAAGCAAATCAAGCAAACCCAGCACTACCACCAGCAAGAGGAAGAGCTTACAACATCAATGCCAATCCTGTTGAAGATAATAACGGCCCAAACGAACAACCCAACTAGCCTTCCCTCACCAAGAATAAAGACTCAACTCCAACCGTCTAGTTTTAATGTTTTCTTTATGTTATCTCAATCTTTACGTACCCTAGTTATAAATTGGGAATTTATGTATCCAAGAATTTTAATGCGAATTGATATCACGGTTTTGTTTTATACCTTACTCATTTAACTCTCATATCATCATACATCTTGACGTACCTCGATCTTATCATTTAAAGAAGTTGGGTGGTGTCTCACTTTTACATAGACTAAACCCCTTCATCATAACAAACGAGAGAGGTACTGTCATCATTCAATCATGTTTCCTTTCAGATTTGAGACTCAAGCTTTGGCTGTTGTGTTTGTTTTGTAGATTTTAGAGTCACATAGAACTAATCATAACTTACTGACAAAGCCAATGAAAATTTGACAAGAATCTGGTGGATACGCCGCTGGTACTTCCTATATATAAGTATTCTTGTCAAAAGATCAACAGCATTGTCAGGCGGTTATGAGAGGTTCCATGTAGGTTTTAATATCGTCATGGTTGAAGTTTTTGTTTTTATGATATAACCTTATCTTTTCAAACGTATCAATTCTCCCAAAACCCTTATACGTGAGATCATACCTAGTCAATCAACTCTGTATACCCATGTTCCGCATTTTCATACTTTAGGCATCAAAAAACGATTCATGTAGCAGGGTATTCAACCCTTACTAGGAACGTTACCCCCTCAAATAAAAATTTAAACTCCCACCCTCTTCTAATTATGAAATGGTCAAATTAAAACACCCTCCTTTCGAGTTAAATATACCACTACTTAAATTTCGGGACAAAATTTCTAAAAGTAGGGGATACTGTAACATTCGTGAAAATCGGGTTTCGAAAACCCGCCCCAAGTTACCAATCAAAGAGTATTTAATTATATCGGGTGGTCTTAAATTTTTTTTAGAATTCTTTTTGTTTAAAATAACTTAAATAAAGTAAATAATCAAATCAAATATAAAATCTTTATGATTAATAAATGGTTTAATAGAAAAAAAAAACTCAGAACGGGCGAGCCGGGAATCGAACCCGGGTTCCCCGGGTTAACATACACCGCAAACACCACTAAGCCACACCCACCTTTTGGTTAGAATCCGGAAACAAATTACACTTATGCACAAACCACCTGTGCCTGCAAATTCAAATCAGTGAACCGCTGATCTCGCTCTCTCTGGCAATCCCAAAATTCGCAGCCGTAACCGCGTCAACTCTTTCCGAATTCGAACCCATTTACATACACCGAGAATAAATCACGCGAACAGGTTACAAAAACCGAAATTTAACATTCCCTGTTTTCCATATAAATACCAGACGAATTCCCTTCAGAATTTGCTCATACTCTCTAGCTTACTCTCAAAAACTCGGTCGCCTGAAAGGAGCTCTGTCCCATCGGAGAACCACCGGAATCACCAAAATTCAGTCGCCGGAGTTTTCTGCACATTACCGAAATCCAACCGGAACTTCCATGACATTCTTCGATCGGTATATTCATCTTACTCTCATTCGAATTCAGTTGTATAGCATCCTAATGTTAAACAAAATTTTTGAATTAACAGTAGGGTTTATGTTCTGGGTTTAACTATGTTGAAGAAGATGAAGTCGTATTGCGTATATTAAAATTTTTAAAACCGGATTATAACCGGATTAGACACACAGTCCAGTGGTGGACTGTGTGCAGTTATAACATGAAGGATCTGGATTCGAATCGTACACTTAATCGATTTCCTGTGATAAATCTCAAATTTTTTAAGGCTCCAGAACACCTTCCAGTTAGTATTTAAGTTTCATAAAAATCATAATATAAACGGGTTAGACACCCAGCCCAGTTGGTTGGGCCGGGTGCAATGCAACCTTAAGGTCGCGGGTTCGAGGCAAATCTACACACTGGTTCGAAGGATTTTAAATTCTTTTTAAAAATAAATGATTTCTGAATAATCTAAATAGTATATAAATATAATTAATTCAGAAATATTTCGGGTTAGACACGTAGCTCAGTTGGTAGAGCTGCGTGCACGTATACGAGAGGTCCCGAGTTCGAACCTCACTCGGCGCATAGAAAACACAGTCTGACCGGTCAGACCCGGTCAACGGTCAACGGTCAAAAAGTCAATTTTTTATTTCTTTTTATTTATTTATTTAAATCGAAAAATCAATTAAAAATACTTAAAAATAGGATTTTTAAAGTAAGAAAATTTCCTTAAACTCACAAAAATAAATCTAACAATCCCATTAAGAGCACTATTTAAAAATATTAATCTCAAATAAAATTTATTTATTTATCGAGTTATTATGTTATTATTTAGGTTAGTTTTCCCTCGTCGGTTGAATCATAATTTCGTGCGCATTCATCATTATCAAGGAACGCACCCACTGTGAGTGAATCCTTACAAATTCCCCTTTCTATTCATGTTTTGGGGTGTATCATGTGTCGCTTTAATTATTTCGTTTAATCAAACTTGTGCTATTATCATTATATGACCTAAACTTATGATGTAAATATTGTTTGTTGTGATGCGTTTTTACATTTTGTCAAGTTGTGTGCAAATCATTCATTAGGCCCATCAGTTCCTCGTGGGAGACGAGTTGAACATCGCGTGCCTCATTAGATCGGCTCCGTTTGGTTGAGCCTTGATCTCATTGTTCATCATTTGGTGTGTGTTCTTGTGCATTAATTGCTATTATGTGTTTTGTGATTAAATTTACATTTACGTTTACTCATATGTGGTTATGCACCTTTTTATAACCAATATAATAAATTCGTTCAAATGTTTTCATAAGATTCACTCGCCAACTTTTGTTGACCCCGAAAACCCTATTTTTACACATGATACAGGTGATCCAGTTGAGAAAAGAAACACGTAGTATGGCCTAGAAGAATAAACAAGTTAATGCTTTGGAATGGACATTTAGTTTTGTTTCCCTTTGTAATTGTATGATGTTTGTTTAATACTTTAGTTTGTAATGAAAATGTATTTGAACATGTTATGCTTGTATGTCTATTGTAACTTCTTCTTTAAAAGAGAAATAATAAATATGAAACTTTATAGTAAATGTCATGAGCTTTGATGAACCCAATCATGCCCCGACTACCATTTCCGCTACGGGTCAGGGTGTGACAATATATAATACTTAAAAACCGAAACCTTGATAATGACTACATAATCATGTGTCGAGTTAGTAAGTTTAATCACTAAAGAGTATGGTTCCTCGTTTAGATTCTAATAGGTGTTACAACCTATGAAATCACATAAACCCTAATGGGTTCCCATAGTGTCAAAACGAGTACTAGACCTTAGTGAGTATTTTCGTATACTTTACTTTGTATGCATCATTCCAAAATCCCGAACCTTCCATAATCATCTGAATACTCACACCTACGTTTTCCTCTTGTAGGATAACTCGGTGTTCATCCCGCAACTTAACAACTCTTCACGGATTACCAAGTCGGAACGCTTGCAAAACCGTGAGTATACTCGAACCCCCCTTTACGTTTAACACTTTTGGGGTGTAACATGTTTACATATCTTAAACAACACTAAACTTATGTTTTATTACTTGCACAAACAATCTATTATACATGAACGCTTTGATACGTATGTTATGCGTATACTAGGACCGAACGTATGTGATACCATAGTCATTAGCTTATTTTAGCCTCATTTGACATGTATAGCGCTATAGGAGTAACGCACCGCCCGTGAACGAGTGGTCATGTTGAATTATTTATACTAGTTGCGTTAACAGAGAGTTGACTAGAAATATCGCATGCCTTGTATTTGCTCGTATGTAAACTTAGTTGCCATGTGGATTTGTTTTAAACTTATGCTTACGCGTACGCTATGCTCAAACTTGTATACTCGCCTTTGCTTTTGCATTGAACTCGTATTTTAAACATGTTACAGGTTGAGAAAGTTGACGCTATGAAAACGAAGTAATGATGACGCTAGATACACAGTTAGACGTTTAGGTTTAATAGTGTTGTATCAATTTTGTTATGTTGTTATTCAAACTTGTTGTATTGTTGTATTTCTGAAATGATGTTGTATTTGACAGTTTTTATGAAATGAAATCCGGTTTAAATAATTATTGTTGCTATTAGTATTATGAGCAATGTGCAATTTTTTTCGGCCCGTCTTGATGTTTCCGTCATCGGTTGAAGTGTGATAACACTCTCACTCGCGACTACCCGCATCTCTCTAAGTTAGAGACCCTCCCCATCCTTTCCTTATTAATGAAGTTTTGATTAATTTTTAATCTTAGATCCGACCACTACCTCCAAATTGCCATAATAAAAACGGGCACTTATTTTCGTGTGGTCCCACATGTAAAGACAAGATGGCCATAAATTCATAATTATCAGAAGGCCAGCTTTCCTCATCGGCACATGATGAATCTGATGCCTTCTTTGACTTATTTGTTCATTAACTTTTATATTTGTATTTATATTATTTTAAAAAATGATTGGTGCAGTTTTTAAGTCAATATTTGTTTTGGTCGTTTATTCATCTTATCATCCCACGCCCTTACATAATAAAGTGAAAAAAAAACATGTCCTATGAGGACGATCTATCCACATCGGATGGACAAAAAGAACGTGATTAAAAAAAATAAAAAATAACAACAGATGTTTTGTTAACACGTTAACAAAAGTATTCAAGAGTTGACTCTTTAACTTTTTTCTTTCTATTATTATTTATGCATTAAAATTGTTATATAAAATCAGTTTTAATATATGTTTAGTGTCAATCAAATTCAATGAAACATGTTGACCATATATATTCCCGGAAGATGTCATTGCCATAACGATTTATAGGTATCATCCGGTGAAGCAATCGGTGGGACTTCACATACGAAGTTTCGATTAACGAATGAGGTACATTATGTTGTGATAGCTAGGTTAGGGCCATGGTATAAACGATATCACGAACATCCATATGATTTATTTCGTATTCGAGAGTCTTGTCACTTCTATAAGTCAATGATCCAACCTTAAGTTCTTCATATCCATGTAACGAGATCGAGCTTTTGTATGACTAACACGAGAAGTTAAAAAGAAGTGATCCATCGAAAACTCTTCCATGAGTCAACGTTAGCTAAGGATGGTAGAAATTTCTCTTTTACTCTCAAAGAGGGAAAAGTGAAACCAAGATAAGGTTACAACATCAAAGTATAAGTCAATCACCGTAAAGGAACAACCTCCATAAAAAAATCCACCGACAACAAGCGTCATCTGGAGGGGACGACAAGTGCGGACCTACACTATCTGGTGGGTGGCGACCGGCCCCCTAAAAGATTTAGTATGATTTTTGGCAAAAATCATGATCGCCACCCTTGAAAGTTTAGTTAAGTCCCCGATCCCCCCCCCCCCCCCCCCAGGTGGGAGCTTTTTGAAAACATGAGATACAACTATGAAAAGAGAACCTCCGTGTTGATAACGGTAAGGCAAGTAGTATGTCACAAAGAAGCAAACACTCCGAAGGTGAAATCGTTGAGTAGATAATTGAGTTAGAACAATTCGTCTGAATACTACTAAATGCTATGCGCTATTACACAATTATAGGCAAGCATACCTACTTGTGTAACAAAATAAAAACCGTAAGATCCATGTGTCAAATCCTAAGGGAACAATTAGTAGTTTCGTAGTTAACCTTTGATTAAAACATAGGCACTCTCTATGTTGATGGCCAAAACATAATATAACATAGGCTAACTCTTATATTGATGAACAAAAGTTGAACCGAAAGGATCATCCGAAGCTAACATCAGGTATTGATCAACAAAGGCTAATCATACAAAGCTAATGATCAACGCAAATATAATTTTAGTAAACATGTACGGGTTTATGTAATTGTTATGTATTGCCTAACCAATTTTACGGTTAAAATTAGAAGTATCATTTTTTGTTATATGGTGTAAATGCAATAGTCGACTAACCTTTTAGAAATAGGCGCAACATTTAGTGTGTGCATATAGATATATATACACACACATATGTGCGCGCACGCACGTGAATATTCATACACATATACTGCTTGCTCTTAAACAGTTTAACTCATCAAATAATCTAATCATTGGCCATCAAATCCACGCTCAAAGATGCATACAACTTCTCTTTATTCTTTCTATAAGTTTGTATGCCTAAAATTCAAGTGCTTTCTCATTTTTATATGGTTCAAATAATTTCTTTGGAAAGTATAAAATACCCAATCCAACTTTTATCGAAAAGGCTTATCAGTTTTGAGCGACTCTAAACACATATTCCTTGAAAAAGGCAAAATATGGGACCCATAACATGAGTTGTCTTCTTATCATTGTGATAATCTTATATCACTTACAAAAAAAAACCACATGCCTGTAACGCTAGAATTTCTTGTATTCTATTTGTTCATGGAGTACCTTTTAATTTTATAGAACTTGTGACATTTTTGTCAACCCTTTTGTATTTCCAGAACAAACCAAATAACTTGAATATCCAATTTTTTATATTTTATATTTTATTATAGTTACATAACTATAGTAATTCGTTTCTTCATTTGGTTTTATTGGGATTTCATGGGTTGACATTGTTATATAGACCCTAAAGCGGTTTTAATTAGAGGTTTAAGTGAGTCAAGGTGTTCATGAGCAATTTAAAATTCGGCTCGTTTAAGAACTTAAATTGATCCGAGCTTAAACAAGATCAAGCACGAGCATTAGCCTAATGAATTAACTTGTTTGATAAACAAGCCAAAGGTCAAGCTTCATTTATCAAGTGAGATTCAGCTCACGAGCCACTTATATATAAGTAATCTTTATTTAGTTATTAAATATATGTTTGAATAATAATAAGGGTATATATGAAATGAATTCTAATAATAATTATTGTTACATATTATGAAAAAATAAATTATATATATATAGGATCAAGATCAAGGGAAAACTCCTCCGAGTTGTAAGAACTTAGAGAACTCGATCTTTCCGTGTGAGTTTTGCCCCCATTTTTTCCGCACCCCTAGATTAAAATGTTAGAAAACACTACCGTAAAAAAATTCGAAGTGGAGTTTTTCGGCCCCTTACAGTTTCAGTAAAATGGTGATGACATAAGCATAACATCACTTTTTACAGCATTTACGGCTGTCGTAAATGAAAAAAAAAACAAGTTTTTCTTTTGGAAAATTTGATTTTATTTGGATTTTTGGTAAAAAAAAAATTTGAAAAAACCTGTCGTAAGGTCGAGTTCTCTAAGTTCTCAGAACTCTTATAGGTTTTCATTTTACCTAACCTATGTATATATACTATGTTACATATAAACATTAAAATATAAAACATACATAGAAAATAATTACAAATATACAAATATTAGTTTATATAATAAATAATCCAAGCCCAAGCCGAAATCGAGCTTAAAAATTACACATGAGCTGAGCTCAAGTTTTAAAGGTAGATCTCAAACCGAGTCTAGCTTTTATATCTCGTTAGCTAAAAGCTAAGCAAGCTAGAGTTTAGCTTAACTTACACCCTTAATTTCACTAAATATACGTCATTGTTAACACACTAGTCATTCCATCCGATATACAAACGTATAGATCTAATACACAAACATACACATCATGAATACCTACCATCACGTTCTCTCTCCTATACAAACCGTATACCATAAACCCAATGTTTTAAAATCTGATTTTTATATTGTATCAGATTGGGGTCAGAAACAGTTTAACCAGATATATTAAGTGGTTCAACCAGGTATACCCGACAGTTTAATCGATACTAAAGACCGGTTTAAACTGGTTTTTAGAACATTGCCATAAACACATCACACCAGTCCTCCACTGAGTTTGTTCCCAACATTAAATAACAGTAAGAAACATCCACATGTAGACACCCAAACAAACCCCTACAATACAAACACCAATAATTGATCATTCTCCTAATCCCTCTGTACTCCTGCTGGCATCTCCCTTCCATCTCCACTTCCCTTAAACCCTACACCAACCACCTTAACATTTGCAGCTCTCATTTCATCACCAACACCCAACATGTTCAATCAACAATCCCCAGTGATCATCTTCTTCCTCTGCACTCTTGTAATATCCGTACATTTCCATACTGTAACCTCTGATCAACCCACAACTATATATGAACTCCTCCAATTGAATGGCCTGCCAATCGGGTTACCCCCCGAAGGTTTGACCGACTTTAAATGCGATGAATTGGGCCGCTTCGAGGTGCATTTGGATCAAGCTTGTAATGCTAAGTTTGAAGATGAGTTGCATTATGATCAGAATGTTTCTGGGAATATGAGTTATGGGCAGATCGGTGGGTTGTCGGGTATTTCGGCTCAGGATTTGTTTTTGTGGTTTCCGGTTAAGGAGATTCGGGTTGATGTACCGAGCTCTGGGTTGATTTACTTTGATGTTGGTGTTGTTTCGAAGCAGTTTTCGTTGTCGAGTTTCGAAACACCGAGGGAGTGTTTGGCTTCTGAGGATCAGATTGTTGTTGCAAATGTTTTTGAGGTAATTTTATCTTGTTTGACTTTTGGTTTTCTGAGTTTGACTTTTTGTTGTGCTGTTGGGTTTGATAGATTGACTGTTGATGTGGAATGAAATGAATTGTTTTTGTTTCTTGTTCATGGGATTTTACTATTTTAGTGATTTTGTGAGTTTGCTGTTAGTTTGACTTTTTATTCTGCTATTGGGTTTACTAGATTGACTGTTGGTGTGAAGTGAAATGAATTGAATTTGTTTCTTATTCATGGGATTTTAGTGAATTTGTTGTTGGTATGACTTTTTTTATGTTCTTCATTTGATTGTTGAGGATTGAATTTGACTTGCAAGTTTGACTTTGCGATAAAGTTTTGATCTTTTGTGTTTTGGTGTGATGTGCAGAATCCATCCGGAAAGTTGGGAATCCGAAAGAACGACCGTGAAGAACATTTGATGGCGTTTTTGTAAATTTAAAGTTAAATATACTCAAGTGGCACAATTTCTCAATCAAGTTATCTACACTTGTTCTTCAAACCAATCTTGGATGCTATATATGCAACATTTTTTAAAACTGATAGAAGAAGAAGAAGACATGATGTATAAACACACGCCATGGAAGCAAGTGACAGACGATCCGCTGAGATTCAGTCCTACTTTATTTATAATTCGTTAGAAATACGCAAGGGATGCACGTTCTTACACCGTTGATACAAGAGCATGAAGGTTACAAATCAGGTGAACACATATTTATATATTATATTGTCGGATTCATTACAAATATGAACATAAAACATTTGGTGGCATATCAATTCTCTTTTTGCAGTCATAAGTATCTTTAATAGAATAAATAAGAAATAAATTGCATTCTTATCTCCTTTAGTTGTTATATTATGCCTTTACATGTATAATCCAACATTCCAACAAGAATCGCACTGCGTTGTATCAAAACATAACGTTCAGCTCCTCTTACCAATTAATATTGTCCGCGCTATTCACAAAGAGATCACAATTTTATTTTTGTTGCCTGAGTGAAAACTTCCCACGAGGTCACTATCATGGACTGCTCCCACTCAAGCATGCTTAACGGTAGAGTTATCTCATCCACAGCCATTGCACCCTGAACGCATTGATTGTATTTGAGATCGGACATTCCTTATAAGGGGTTGTTTATTTACCTTTTAATGAGACCCTTAATGGTTCAGACCTCATACTGGTTGAGCATATGTCTGAATGGTTCAGACATTTGCCTCTGAATGGTTAAGCATTATAGTAAGTCTGAATGGTTAAGACCTCTAATCTGAATTGGTCAGACATTTGCCTCTAAATGGTTTAGCATTATACTGGTTTTTAATGGTTCAGACCTCTTACTGGTTCAGCACTTAATGATTCAGACCTCTTATTGGTTCAGCACTTAACCATTCAGAAGTTGCCAAACAGCCCCTAAGTCCAACATCTCTCATGTCCATTTGGTTATTACAATAAAATGAAGTATTCAATGAATGCTTGATCAATGCTGTTATGATTGGGTAGTAGGTTGCATGTAGAAGATGTTGGAGTTTGAAAGTGGGTAGGTAGTAAATCAAGTAGGACATTTTCAGGAAATACAATGTCAATAGTAGTTGGTTGGTACTTGGTAGGTTCATCTAACCTTTTTGACAGATTGAACTTTATAGAATAAATGATTGGAAAATTGTTTTCTTAATAAGAACTTATGTTAGTTTATATACATTTATCTATATTAGTGAGGCCATATAAGATGGTTAACTTTAGTTGCAATGTTTATAGGTATCTACATGTGTAAGTAATAGATGTATATCTTTGAAGCTTTCTTCTTATATCAATCATGACCTACTTTTGGGACCAAAATATGCTCATTGTCTAGGGAATAAGGGGAAAATGGTGACAAACTTTGTTTGGACCACATAGCAAGGATTGCTTCCAATAACTTCTATTTCATAAGGTTTTTTTTTTATTTTTTATAAATGATATATTTTTGAAAAGAGGCTATTAGAAATGTATATTTTTTGGTTTTAAAAGTGATGTTTTTGGGGTGCTAACTCTAGAATGTGTGCATGTAGAATGAATCTAGTGTGGTAACCTTGGAATATGTAGGTTAGAAAAAATATAGGGTTTACCGCGAAATGTAGATGATCGCCGGAATACAGGTTTCCTAGACTCATATCGTTGCTTAACCATTATGCTTATCTCAGATTGAATACAATGGAGCAGAGATCAAATAAGTTTACTTTTGGTAATCGTTCTTGTTGAAGTTGTTCAATGTTTATCATTAGATTTTACTAATGTTAACAAGTAATGTTGATGAGAATTTCTTCTTGGCAATGTATGTTAATTTCTTCCTGATTCTTTTTAATTGAATCGGGTGATCGAGAGTTTCATCAATGGTGGTTGAGACTTGAGAGTTTCATCAATGGTTATGGTGGTCCTGAATCCGTGGTGGTCAACAGCGTGCGTTATCCAGTTTCTTGGTTTGTTGTTGAGTACCATAGTGCCTTTTGGTAACATTTCAATGTTCATAAAGTTTTGGGACCTTAAGTTCCATTGATTTAGGAAAGAATTCTGGTTCTTTCAATGATCAACAAAACGCGGTTTTGAATTAAACCAATTCTATTTTCAATGACCCCTAAATAGAATTTGGTTTAGGTAGTAAAATGATCCGAACATCACAATGGTCCATGAAATAAAGATTCGTTGAAAGAGGACATTAGACATACTTAACAAAAAACTTGGACGTCTCACACGCTACTAATTAAAACATCTTTATATGACAAAAATTTTGGTTCGATGCTTCAAACACATGTTTTGATACTCAGATACTCCCACGTGTATAACAATCACACGGGATCACTTTATATATGACACGCTTGTCGGCATATACAACATTTATGACCAATTGGAGAAAGATTTTGAAGTTGAAGATTTGGGTCATCAATGGAAACACCGTTGTGTTTAATATTTACATTCTACCCATGCCCATCATCATTTGGGCACAAGCACAAAGATGCACTTACCAACCAGCAGTGAACTACATTATGAACACAACCATATAAAAATCATGAAAGATTATTTAGATTTTGTCCCCAGAATTACAAAACTAACCCTCAACTTTTGAAAATTGGACGTTGGGTCCTTGCTCTTTTCAACTTTCGACGTTTGCACCGTTTTTGGGTTAGACAACAAGAGTATATAATATGTTTTTGTTCAACATAAACCAATTATACTATTAAAATTTGGAATACATAATCTCTAAGTTCAAATAAGTGAAGTAATTTTGTTTGTTAGGTACAAGCATCAATTATCACAGCTTGTTTAAACAACCAAACATCACATTACAATACTAATTAAGATACTAATAATAATTACAAAAAAACTTTAAAGATAAGCTATCATGTAACATAATATATATGATTGTAACATTTTCTTAATTCATTAGCTGTCTATAAAAAACTTAAAATTATTTGTGGTGAGGGGATACTGCTTTGGAGTCAAACTACAAGAAAAAGACCATGTTAGAGATCATATCATTAATAGAAACCCCAAACACCCAATTTTGGGTTAAATGGGCCCAAATGGGTCAATACACCAACTAACCATTGTCTGCCGCCACCACCTGCGGATAACCATTGACCCGAATGCAATACCTACCGATCGTTGCTACCGCCACTATCATTTTGACAAATATATCAGGTGAACCCAATTTAATACCATCTTAGAACCACCCATTTTAACAAGTAACTCAACCCACCCGCCTGTTTTGCTAGGTTTACGTACAACGTATTATCTACATTTATATTTTAGTTGTATTAGTTCAGCTGTCCATCTACAAACGAATAATCGCACCACCCACCCTACTACCACCCGGTAGGTGCCTACATGACCACCACCACCCCTGCTGCTGCCACCACCTCTACCTTCACCGTTGCAACAACCAAAACTGTGCCCCACCACTTCTGCTCGCAGTCGGCACTAACTGCCATAATAAAACAAATATAGCTAGTGAACCCATTTTTGAAACCGTAGGCCGTTTAGGTCTGACACCATTTTTATATAACCAAATTGATCCCTTTTCAAAACAACTCGAACCAACTTTGACCCGTTTTGCTAAGCTTACATTTGAGTATTATTAAAAGTTTCCACAGCTTAAAGATCCAGTATCTACAATATGTTATGGTAATAACTATAACTAATAGCTAATATAGTTATGTATAAATCTTTGAACTTAATATGTTACATACATACCTATTTCTGGCTTTTTCTTCAAATCAAGGTCTTCCAGTAATTGTATATGGAGGAGATTGCATTACAATGTTTCGGCGATCAAATCTGTTCTTGGCAAGTCAGCCGTGAAATGAACTTACGTTTATTATTTGAGATATCGTCCCAAGCACAAGATGCCTCTGAAACAAAATCAAATTAATTACTAGATTGGTCAACTTTTTTACAATGCCATAATTACATAGTTAGTAGATGATTTTTGTAGAGAATTGTAACAAAAGAGTTCATGATCAGTAGCCTCACAACTTCCACAGTTTTTATTTTATTCTCAAACATGTAGTAAGGTTTTTGAGAATTCAAGCAAATCTGTCATCACATAAAGTTCTACTTGGAGTGCAAATGAAAAGGAAAAAAATATGAAATCACTACTTTACTCGAATGTATACTTCAAATGAATATATACTAGATGAGAGACTGCAAGACTGTCCTCAGTAGCGGATCTAGGAAATTTTTTCTCAGAGTGCGGAAATTTTTTAAGGATTTTAGGCTTTTAGCTATAAAAATAATACGATTCATAGCGGGTCGGTCATGTAAAAGAAAGAAAATCACACTAAAATTCATATAATCATTAAAAGCATGTCAATTGTCATATTCGGGAGTTTTGAAAGATGATTCAACCACTTTCATTTTGAGAAAACGTTCCATAATATCGTTACTCTAAGTTCCTATCTAGAATCAAGATAAAACATTATAGGTTTATAGCTAAACTAACCAATTGATCATAAATAATGCATTCATATGTTACAATTTCAATTTTCAAACAATCAAACCCTAGTCCCTAACTTCCTATCAAATAAACAAAGTTTCAAATAAAATAAGAAAACTACATAAAAAACCATGAAAAGTAACAACAAAAAACCATAAAAGTTCAAACCCTCTCTACTTCCCTAATATTTGTTTCTCCTAAGGTTGGTCGGGGCACCGCGTTGTGGGGAAGCCACCACGCGTGGAACACCGTTGAACACCACCGCCGGCCCCAAAAATAACGTGTGGTAGCCTTAACGCGTGTTCCACACAACGCGTTATTTTCGAAAATGTTACCGTTGGTTTTTGAACGTTATTTTCCTTTGTTACCGTTGGATTTAAGTCTTTATCTAACTTATAATAAAAGACTACAAATAATGGCATATGGCATTCTCTCCTTCAACCTTATAAATTTTATTTATGTTTATTTAATAAATTTCTTTTAATATTAATATTAATAACTAATATATAGATATCACTTGTCTTTATCCTTATCTTTATCTAAGATTAATAAATAAATTCAATAAATGTCACATGTCATTTTCTCATTTAATTCATTATTAATATTAAATATATATTAGACTAATATATTATTTGATAATAATAATAATAATATCTTTATCTCATTATAATAATATATCGTATTATTGATAATAACATATCCTTATTTCAATCACATATTAAACGTAAATTATATGTTTTTAATTTCAATGTTTTCGTAATTTTGTATGTATGATATATTATATCTGTGATATTTTAAATAAATGATAATTTTGTATGTATGATATATTATATCGTGATACTATATATAAATGATAAATTTTATTGTATTAATATATTATATTGTTATTAATCATTCATATGTAGTTTAACTAATATTAGATTAATAGTTTATTAATAATATATTAATTTTAATATTTATATTAATATTAGTATTAAGTGTATTGCATGGGTTGATGAATGTATGTTGTTAAATTAGTAATAAAAAAGTTAAATTTAAAAGAAGCATATGCACTCTACAGTTAATAAACCCGTGCATTCAACTTTATATCTTTATTTATAAATCGGTTGTGAATCAACTATAATTCCTTTTGAGTTTAGTAATTAGAATCGAATCACGTATTTGAAAATCATTGGTATACATATAAACTAGAGAAATTACTTTTAAGTTACAAGCAAGTGATCAAGTCTTAACTATTGTTGGTGACCAAGTCTTAGTTTGTCGGTTAATTTTGGTCACTAAACTTTTTTATATTCAACTAAATAATTAGCGACACTTATGATTTACAACAAAATATATATTTTTATTGTTTCTTAAATTGTATAAAAGTTTTCTTGCTTTAAATTTACTAAATAACACATTAAATATTATAAATTAAGAAGTATGTATATAATACAAGTAGTCTTTCATTATTTATTTATAGATATTAGTATTCATTCATTATTTATTTATATATTATAAATTAAGAAGTATGTATATAATACAAGTCTCTTCTAAATCTATGTTTTTTTAAGTAAATATTATAACTTATATTCATATTATACCTTCACATTTTGTGACATTTGGTTCATATGTATTTTTTGTTAATATTTTCTTTTTTACTTAACCCGTGTAACACACGGGTGAATAACCTAGTGTGTGTTATATATATATATATATATATGTATATTCTATATAATCTACCAAACACAATCACTCAAACACAATCTACAAATACATATATTTTATAAAAACCAAATACAATCCCACCTAAAATGGAAGGTTCAAGCAAATGAGGTACGGGTTCAAAGAAAAAACACGTACCAGCAAGGGTTCGAGCTAATCTTCGCCAGTCGGCGAGATTTCGGTTGCAAGACGAACTCGACCCAAACCCACCGATTCAAACCCAACCGTTTCCACAATTTCAAACCCAACAATTTCCACAATTTCAAACCCAACAATATCAAAACCATCCATACATTCCTCCATATCAACCTCAACAATGTCAAAACCTCGACCCACTAGAAGATAACAATCTTGTCCGCCAATTCGCCCGTGCATACGCGAACCACAACAACAACTAGATGACGATGACGATAGCGACCGGCTGAACAAGAAGATGACGATGACGATAGCGACCGGCTGAACAAGAAGAAGAAGATGAAGAAGTTCAAGAAGTTGAAGTCGTCCCGATAGGTGGGCGGAGACCTTGGACGACCGACGAGGAGGTCGCTTTGGTTAAGTCATACTTACACATCTCTGAAGACAAAAAAATCGAACGAACAAAAAAAAAGAGTTGTTTTGGAGACGAGTTATAGCTCATTTTGGTAAATTTCCTGGTTCGACCGAATGAAACATTGATCAAATGACTTCGAAGTAGGGAGATATAAACGAAATATGAGCAAATTTAACTCTTGTTTCATTCAATTGATACGTTTTTTTATAAAACTGTTTTTTATATAAAACTGTTTTTTAATTAAAAAAAACAAAAACTGTTTTTACATAAAAAAGTTTTTAACTGTTTTTTATAAAACTGTTTTTTATATAAAACTGTTTTTTTTTATTTTTAAAAAATGTTTTTTATATAACTTTGTTTTTCTTTTTATCACGAACTCCACAAAGTGGAGCGAGCGAGGCAACCATCATAACAAACGCCGTAGATCTATATTGCAAACCTTTAAACATTGAGCTTTTCCACATTTGGCGGCATGGAACGTTGCGAGACATCACCCGAAATGGGAGCCGGTTGACTTGGTCAACCTAAAAGGGCCGACGGCTCCAAAGAGAAGAGGAGGTTCCAAAAGATCAAAAACTTTCGAGTCCGGAAACATGCAACAAATGAATTTGAACGAACAACCAGATGATGAACCCATTGGAAACGACACACCGACAAAGCCACGCCGCAAGCAAAACTGTTTTTTTTATATAAACTGTTTTTTTTATATTGAACGAACAACCCGATGATAAACTGTTTTTTTTTTAAATTGTTTTTTATATAAAACTGTTTTTTATAAACTGTTTTATATAAAACTGTTTTTTTATTTTTATAAAACTGTTTTTTATATAACTTTGTTTTCTTTTCATTTTTTGTAGTCACGAACTCCACAAAGTGGAGCGAGCGAGACGACCATCATAACAAACGCTGTAGATCTATATTGCAAAACCTTTAAACATACAGCCTTTCCACATTTGGCGCCATGGAACGTTGCGAGACATCATCCGAAATGGGAGCCGGTTGACTTGGTCAACCTAAAAGGGCCGCGGCTCCAAAGAGAAGAGGAGGTTCCAAAAGATAAAAACTTCCGAGTCCGGGAATTACACTACTTTCAAGTCCGGAAACATAAACCCATTGGAGACGATACACCGACAAAGCCACGCCGCAAGAAAAGTGGTGGTTCGTCAAGTAGAGATAAGGAAGCGGTGGCGGAGTCCATCACGAATACAAGGAGGCTAAATTGGTGGAAATGGCGGAATCGAAAGAAAGAAGAGAAAAACTTGCGCCGACGGCTCCAAAGAGAAGAGGAGGTTCCAAAAGATCAAAAACTTCCGAGTCAGGGAATTACACTACTTCCGAGTCCGGAAACATGCAACAAATGAATTTGAACGAACAACCCGATGATGAACACATTGGAGACGATACACCGGCAAAGCCACGCCGCAAGCAAAGTGGTGGTTCGTCAAGTAGAGATAAGGAAGCGGTGGCAAGGTCCATCACCGAATACAAGGAGGCTAAATTGGTGGAAATGGCGGAATCAAAAGAAAGAAGAGAAAAACTTATGGCGGCGAAACTTAAACGCAGAGGAGGCGTATATTAAACACTTGAACGCAAAAGAAAAAAATAGCGATTTAAACGTCTTGTTACAACCAACCGACAATCTCACTGAATCGTATAAATCGATCGTACTTCAACAAAAAGGCGAGATATGTGAAAAATGAGGTTGGGAGATGCCGTAAAAAAATTAGTTTTTTAGTTTTTGATGTTTAGTTTTTTATTTTATTTTTTTTTTACTTTGTAATGTAGGATTTATTTAAACGAAATTTAAAATTTTATTGTTAATTTATAAATTAAAATTGTATTGTTAATTTATAATTTAAAAGAAAAAGAAAAAAAGACCATCATTATTGATGTAGTGATGGGCACCCCTAGTAAAATCTATCACTAGTGATGGAATTTGGCTTGATGACCTAGCGTGTGGTTATTGGATGTTGTGAGTGATGAGTGAGTGGTGAGTGATGGACGTCTCTACCCCTAATATTGAATACAACAACAGAAAAACTTGTCTAAAACATACATTGGTCGTTAATCAGAAGAATCTAGCGAAAAAAAGGGTGCTGCCGGCCCGAAGTACGGAATGCCGGCAGCTGGGAGCGTCATCGCTGGTAGACAGAGGAATTGAAGCACCGGTTCATTGAGGTTTATTTTATTATTCTTCAAATTTCTTTTGGGTTGGGCTCTTGGGCTTGGGTTAACATTTAGTAACATTGGATCGGGTATTTACGTTGATACTTGACAATAACATGGGGCTTAGTTTTATAAGGTTAAGATATAATAGGAAGTTTATTTAGCTAGAAAGACTAAGAAGTAATTTTGACTATTAATTAAATAATATAGGGTTCATGGCTTATAGCTTAGTGACATCATGGGGGTGGAATAAAGCTTTGGGACCAATAGGTTCTGGTCGATTCCCACAAGGGGGTTTTTTTCCCATATTTATTGGGTTTCCTTCTGAATTGGTGCATAGGCGTTATGCCTAGTGGGGATGGACATGACCAGGTGGTTCCGCTTGTGGCACGATCATACTCCAGCGATCTGTCAGTGATCCAAATTTGTCACTAAAAAAAAAAAAATCAAGGGTTTGGATTAAATGAGTGAAATTGATGGGTTTCTAGTCCATCCAAGGTAATCGTTTTCCTCTCCTCTAGTTCCCCCTCGTTTTTAAAACATTAATAACTCTTTTATACGACATTATTTTTTATAAAATTCCACCGAAAAAACGAGCATTTTTTTAATCTTTAAAACGAGTATACTATTGCTATTTTTTGGAAAAAAAAATATTGATAACCCAGATGCATAAAACGCAATGAACTATAAACACACAAAAAAATGTTTTTTTAAACGCAATGGACTATAATGTTTTTTTTTTTTTTCTAAAACGCAAATGACTAAAAACAAAAATAAGATGTGTTTTTCTAAAACGTAATAGACTAAAACACTAAAAATGTGTTTTTTTTTTCTAAAACGCATTGGAAAAAAACACAAAGAAAATGTATTTTTCTAAAACGCAGTGGACTAAAAACACAAAGAAAATGTGTTTTCTAAAACGCAATGAAGTACAAACACAAAAAAATGTGTTTTTTTTAAATGAAATAGATGAAAAACACAAAAAAAAAAAAATTCCTAAAAAGCCATGGCTTAAAAACTCAAAAAAAAATGTGTTTGTTTTCTTATAAAACGCAATGAACAAAAAACACAATAAATATATTTTTTTCATGTTGTAACAAAACGCAATGGACTAAACATAAAGAAAATACGTTTTATCATTATATTATAAAAACGCAACTAACTAAATACAATAAATAGTGTTTATTAAAACACAATTCAAAGTCAAATTATGAAGCAAATTAGTTAAATAACAACGTTGCAGTAAAGGGTGTTACTTTTTAGAACTATAGGGTATTGTGTTTTAGAAATATACAAAGGTGTTGGAAAAACACTCTTGTGCAGGGCCAGGGTGAACTAACCTTAACAAAACAATATATAATTGAAGTAGTTGTCATTTTCATAAAACGCAAGAACCATCCATCTAAACAAAAATATATAATCCTATAAATCAACCCATGTTTCTCAACAAACCAAAACCACCTTACTTCTTTAAAAATCATAAGAATCAAACGCAAAAAAACAAACTTTTCATGGACTTTATTACGTTTTATCCTATTACATTCAAAAATGAAATCGGTTGAATTCACCCAGGCTAGTAACACTAGTAGCGTACCGTTGTCTGGTGGTTGGAGTTACTGTGAGGGAGGCGGTGACCCAGAGTTACTGTGAGGGAGGAGGTGGTCGGAGTTACTGTGAGGGAGGCGCTGGCGTCGTTGTCAACCAACACAGTGAATAGACGGAGTTGGTGGTGGTTACGGTCGCTGGAACTGAAGATTCACCTCGGTCGCCGGAACTGAAGGAGGCGAAGGGCCGCGGAAACTGGAAAAGGCGATGTTGATGACGATGGAGGGTCACCGGAATTGAAAAAGATGTTGATGTTGATGAGGGTGGAGGTCGCCAGAACTGATGAAGATGGAGGAGGAGGGTTGGGGGTTAGGGTGACGGTTGTGGTAGCATTGGGCGGTGAATGGTGGTGGTGGTGGTGTGGGGTGGGATGAACCATATGAATTAGGGGTGTTCTTCGGGTTTTTTTAATTGGGTTTCGAGTTTTTCGGGTTTTCAAAGCTAAATATTTAACCCGATAACCGAACCATTCTAGGTCCGGGTTCTTCGGTGTTTGGGTTAAGTGGTTCGGGTTTAGAACTGGTCGTGTTAGATCGAGTTTCGAGTTAGAAAATGAACTAATTGAACATAAAAGTACAACCTTTTAGAAAATGAACTAGTTTAACAGAAAAGTAAATTTTAAAATATAAATATTAGTTTTAGCAAATACTATAAACACGATTTTGTAAAGAAAACTCTCGTATGTCGTTGAGAATGGAAGGTCACCAACACGTTTGAAATCGGTTGAATTCACCCAAGTGAGTAACACTAGTAGCGTACCGTTGTCTGGTGGCTGGAGGTACTGTGAGGGAGGCGGTGACCCAGAGTTACTGTGAGGGAGGAGGTGGTCGGAGTTACTGTGAGGGAGGCGGTGGCGTCGTTGTCAACCAACAGGTGAATAGACGTAGTTGTGGTGGTTACGGTGTGAACTGAAGATTCACCTCCGGTGCCGGAACTGAACGAGACGGAGGGTCCGAAAACCGGAAAAGAGGATGTTGATACCGGTGGAAGGTCACCGGAATTGAAAAAGATGTTGATGTTGATGACGGTGGAGGGTCGCGAAAACCGGAAAAGAGGATGTTGATAACGGTGGAGGGTCACCGGAATTGAAAAGGATGTTGATGTTGATGACGGTGGAGGTCGTCGGAACTGAAGAAGATGGAGGAGGAGGGTTGGGGGTTGGGGTGACGGTTATGGTGTAACAACCTGACTTTTCGGTTGATTATGTTATTACTGTTTATTCTATTTGTAACCGCTTATACTCCGATATTCGATGGTAACAAGGTTAACTATATTTAAAAATCATTTTTATCTCGCTTATTTATCGCATTTAAACGCTCAACGCAATGCAAACTCAATCGCGGTTATTATGTTAGTTATGTCAATATGTGTGTTATGTGTGCTTTTATGTATTTGTATGGTTTATGCTCGCACAAACGCTCTCGCTTAAACTCGCTTTATCGTACTAACTCACAACGCAACGCTTAATACCTCGCTAAAACGCTTAACGAACCAAAACTAACTCATACGAACAAATTACAAATGGAAACAGCCAAAACGCGAACCAGCCTCCCTTGAGCACCCACTCGCACGAGGCAGACCTGGCTCGACGAGGGGTCAGCCGTGCGAGGGCTCATTCGCACCAACACACCTGCTCAGACCTCTTCTCCTATAAATACCACACTTATCACACGCACTCCCACTTGCTGTCACTTGCACGAAACCTACTCTACCCGCTTTTCTCTGTTCCCAAGTAAGAAGACTATGTTTTTCACGCAACTCACAACGATTTCTACAACGATTTTACACGAGATATTCTCCGATTTCATCTAAACTTCTAGTTTACGAAAACTTCATAAAACCTTCTTATTTTCACTTGGGTTTGCACTTCACCGAGCATGTCAGAGTTAGCTTTGGCTCCTCAAGATAGAAACTTGTTTCAAGACTCACCAAGTGTTGATTCAAAAAAACTGTTTTAAAACTAGATTTTTACACAAAAACGGACAAAACCGACATATGTTTGTTCACTGGATAGTGGGACGAAATGGTGTCGAACCTTGCCTGAAATGGACTCGAAATCACATCTGTTTCAAGCGAAAACTCAGTCCTGGTAGCACAAAGATGCAAGAACAGTCACTTGTGCTAGCTGGACTGCTCGCACGAACCACTTCGTGTTCGTACGACCCAGTCCGAGTTTCCACAAGAGACTAGCTCGCTTTAAAGACCTCTCCGGCTCAAGGTCGATCAGTGGCATAAGGCTGGAGGGATGAACACTCGATTTCCTGAAGAAACGCAGCGAAAACACTCGATTTTGGACACGGAAACAAGTCACTCGCACGGGCATTTGCTCGTACGAGGGGTGACTCGCACGACGGTGATGCCTCGCACAAGTCATGCCTCGTACGAAGCATGGCTCGCACGAGGTTGATGCCTCGTGTGAGTGAAGCCTCGTGCGACCCACCTGTTTCTCCCGCACAACCTTCTGTTTAACCGTTCAACATTATGGAAGACTGATGCACTTTTGTTTCTACACGCAGGCTGAATCGGCGCTCTCTCCTCACTTCGTCCAGATCGTGTTTAACTGTTAAGCACACACTGTGAGTATACTTGATCCCTTTCTCTTTAACGCACTTTTGGGTGTTATATACGTCTTCTATTAAATAAACACAACACACAACGCTAAAACACTTAAAACGCAGACCTCTCTCGCATGCTATACGTGAAATGCTGAATTTTATGTGCTTGTTTACGCTTGATTACTTGCATACCACCCTTAACATGATAGTACTATAGATTGACCTATGACCCGTAGGTTCGGGGGTTGTTAAGGCTCGCTCTCGCTTTACTTTTACGCGCTGGTCACTTTGGTGGACACGTATCACGCATACTCACTCATGTCTGTTGGTTAGCTTGTTTCGATGTTAGTAGCATACATGTTCACATGATTACGTTAGTGCATGCTGGTTTCGCTAAGCGCTTTATTACTATTATCTATGCTAAATCTGTGTACTCACCTTTACATTTTTGTATTGACTTTATTTTAACCTATGTGACAGTTGATGGACTTTATTGCTGCAATTGGATTAGGCCTCTCTAGATACCCGCTTAATCTAGTTGTTTAGTTTTGTTTTTATTGTATGAGAAACTTGGAATTTATTTCAATTATTGTATGAATATTTGTTTAGTTTTATAGGAAATTAGACCTTGTTAAATATTGTCATATAATAGTTGTTACGGTTTCTCTCGGACAATCTATTCGCGCCTAGTGTCACATCCCGATGATTCCGCCATCGGTTGGAGTGTGACAGAGTGGTATCAGAGCCATAACTATAGGGAATTAGGGTTAATTGCCTAATTAGTCCTAGTCTTAGTAGGAACCTATTTGATTACTCATTCCTTTTGCTTAAAATGTTATCCTCGCTAAGTGTTATACAACGTCTTTCCTAAGACTTTCTACACAATACATGGACCCGCAAAGACACTCGTATAACACAAACGACTGATTACGTAGAGATTAGGTGTGAAAGCCAAGAACTCTCGATAAGATCACTCATACCGCGTATTATCTTTGCACGAGATACTTTCGTTGAGTTAGGAGTGATATCCATACCTCGTCGGAAATCTTCATCTCTATCCAGTGGAACTCCCGATTGATTCGGTGAGAACAACCACAACTAGGGTACGAAGTTGTTAAGTTAGGGGTGAAACCCGCATCTTAATAACTAGTTCCACTCTTCGATTTTCCAAACTCACCAGAGACTCGATTATTTCGTTGACTCGGAGTCGCGTAGTAAACTGGAGGGATAAATACCGAGGGCATTTGTCTATTAGGCCAAAGCGTGTGTCCGAACTCAAAGGAATAGCGAATCACTCTGGGTAGTCGATGTCTCAAAACCCAAGACCTCTATTTACTTTTAAGCCTGCAATCGTTGTTTTACGCATCATTGAATTTTGTTATGTTTATGTGTTTTGAATTTGTGAATTTTAAACTTTTACGCTTTAAAGATTTCTCGCTTTATCGCTTTTCGCTCTACAACCATGCACAACTCGCACAGCTCTTGTAATAAAAACGCTAATTAATCACGAATAAACAAAACGCACACTCTCTTATGCGCATGTCCTCATACGTATATTACTTGCTTACGCTTATACTACGCTTATCTCATATGCGCTACGCAAGATGGATTAAAAATGGACTGTTTGAAGGTGAATACGTGTAAAATATGTGTCTACGTGAATTCTGTGAATAGTGCTTACGTGACTTATGTGATTATGTGCTTATGTGATTAGGTGATTTTATGCCTTATGTGAAATAATAATAAAATATGTTGTATAAAACGCAAGGCTTTTAAATAAAACCCGTTATAATCGAATCTCATCTAATCCCTTCATGCAGATGGCATCCATGGGATCTCACATTCGTCGCACTGCCCAGCGAAACAACGTTGACAAGCGAATCGCCTCTCTCGTGGCCAAGGAAATGGCCAAGGTGATTCCTCAGATCGTCAGTGAGATTCAAGCTGTCAGCAACAACTCCTCCGTTGACTCCAAGAATGATGCACCGAAATTTTCGTTCAAGATCAAACAATTTAAAGCCTGCAGTCTTATGACTTTCACAGGCGAAGATGGTCCTAGCAAAATGTTCCAATGGTTCGACTCAATCGAGGTTACCTTCCGCCAAAGGGGATGTCCAGAGAATCCCCGCACGGTTAACGCAACCGGTGTATTTCAGTCAAGGGCACTTGACTGGTGGACCGCAGAGCGTAACAGACACGGAAAAGATGAAGCTTATGGATTCTCATGGGAGGAATTGAGAGAGCTTATGATTAAAAAATTATGTCCTCCCCACGAACTTCAAAAGTTGGAAAACAAATTATGGAACATCATACAGGTTGGAGGTGATAACACAGGTCTTACCGCTCGATTCCAGCAATTCAGCATCATTTTCCCAATTCAAGTGGATACGACAGGGAAGGCTATCGAGAAATACCTTCGTGCTCTCCCATATTATGTTGCTGACTTTGTTCATGCAGCAAAACCGACAACTATCAAGGAAACTTATCAACTAGCCGCCGAAATCAATGATAAACGAGTCTTGGCTGGAACTTTCAAGGTCTCAACCAAGAGTCTTAGCCAAGCTACTATTAAGCCAAGTGCCGATACAGCTCCATCTCAAGCCTCCAAGCCAAAACTTCAGAGTCACAAGCGAAGGAACGCCAGCAAGAATTGCGCAGTGGTTGCACAGCCGAACAGACAATCTCACTAGATTACTACTCCCTACGCACCACCTGCTAAGCATGCATATACTGGTCCTCATCCCCTGTGTCCTAAGTGCACTTATCATCATGCAGTTGGAGGCAACTGCAACTATTATGATCACTTCACAGTCAGCTGTCGCACATGTCCACGTCAGCAAGCTCCTCAAGCTATCGCAGCACTGCCAGCTCCTCTCCATGCTACTCCCATCAATCAGGCCTAGCAAACACCAGCTGTTCATGCACGTGCTTGCTACACTTGTGGTGATCCTAGCCACTTTAGCAATGTATGCCCACACCGCGTCATGAAACAAGAGCCGCAACAGCAGCCACAACCACAACCACCACTGCAGCAACAACAACCACAAGTTATGCGTGGAAGGGCTTTCAACATCAACCACCGACAGGCTCAGAATGACAACAGCGTTGTCAATGGTACGTTCCTTGTTAATGGTATTTACACTTCTTGCTTATTTGAGCGCTAACCCTCCCAAAAACCTTCGATGTTGAAGCTGCGACCGAAAGAACCGTCAGCGTTAACTCCGTTCTACATGAATGTACTCTCGATCTCAACAATCACATCTACTCGATCGATCTCATACCTATGCAATTAGGTAGTTTTGACATCATAGTAGGCATGGATTTTCTTCGTGAGAATTATGCCGAAGTTGTTTGTTATGATAAAATGATTTGCTTTCCTCTTCCAAATGGTGATCAGCTCCATGTTTACGGCAAAATACCCTCAAAAGAATTGAAGCTTATGTCGTGTATTCAAGCGAAGAAGTACTTACGAAAGGAGTACATCGCTTTCCTTGCCCATATTATGGAGAAGAAGAACGAGAAGAAAACCATAAAAGACGTTCCTGTTGTATGTGATTTTCTTAAAGTTTTTTCCTGATGATTTACCTAGTTTACCCCCACTCATGATATTGATTTCCGTATTGATCTCATTCCCGGTGCTACACCTGTCGCAAAAGCTCCATATCGGCTTCCACCATCTGAAATGCGCGAGCGATCTAGCCAACTTCAAGAATTACTTGATAAAGGCTTTATACACCCGAGCACGTCACCATGAGGCGCGCCTGTTCTTTTTGTGAAAAAGATGGATGGATCGTTCAGAATGTGCATCGATTATAGGGAACTTAAGAAGCTTACGATTAAGAACCGCTACCCTCTTCCTCGAATCGATGATTTGTTTGATCAACTCCAAGGTGCTACTTGTTTTTCGAAGATTGATTTACGTTCCAGATATCACAGCTACGTCTACATGAGCAAGACATACCGAAAACCGCCTTTCGTACTCGCTATGGCCATTATGAATTCGTGGTCATGCCTTTCGTTCTCACAAACGCACCCGCGATCTTCATGGATTTGATGAACCTTGTGTGTGAAGCCTTTTTGGATCGTTTCTTCATTGTGTTTATCGATGATATTCTTATTTATTCGAAGTTGAAAGACGAGCATGCGTAACACCTCCGTTAAGTTCTCGAACTTCTCTAAGGAAATCGTCTTTATGCCAAGCTCTCAAGGTGTGAATTTTGGCTCAAGGAAGTCCAATTACTCGGTCACATCGTCAACGACCAAGGAATTCGCGTCGATCCCGCGAAGATAGAAGCCGTAAAGAGTTGGAATACACCAAAGACTCCGTCCGAAATCCGTTCTTTTCTCGGATTGGCGGTTATTACCGTCGATTCATCACCGACTTTTGGAAGATTGATGTACCTCTTACCACGTTAACTCACAAGGATAAACTTTTTGTGTGGGGTTCCAAACTAGAGGAAGCCTTTCAAACTCTCAAGCGTATGCTTTGCGACGCTCCCGTCTCTCACTTCCCGACGGAAACGACAACTTCGTTGTATATTGCGATGCCTCTAACCTAGGTCCCGGTTGTGTTCTTATGCAACGAGACAAGGTTATCGCGTATGCATCTCGACAACTCAAAATCCACGAAAAGAACTACACTACCCACGATCTCGAATTCGGTGCATTTGTTTTTGTGTTAAAGAAATGGCGACACTACCTTTACGGTACAAAGTGTATGGTCTTCATCGACCATAAGAGCTTACAACATATCATCAACCAGAAAGAACTGAACATGCGCCAATGCAGATGGGTTGAACTTCTCAACGACTATGATTGTGAGATACGCTACCATCCCGGCAAAGTCGACGAAGCTATGTGTATAGCATTCATGATGTTCAAGCCCAGAACGAACTCGAAACCCTGATTCGTGAAGCTCAAAATGCATGTTTCATTGAGAACACCTTGTATGAGGAAATGAATGTGGTGTCGAAACCCAATTAGTGAACAAGTCTAACGGTGTCTATTATTATCTCGAACGTATTTGGACCCCAGTCGCAATAACCTCCGAGAGTTATTAATGACCGAAGCTCATAAGTCTCGATACTCCATTCACCATGGTGCCGACAAGATGTACCAAGAACTCTGTTCTAGGTATTGGTGGCCGGGCATGAAAAAGGATATCGCTCATTATATTTAGAAATGCTTAACTTGCGCAAAGGTTAAAGCCTAACATCAACGGCCCTATGGTTTACTCGAGCAACCCGACATTCCAATGTGGAAGTGGGAGAGTATAGCCATGGATTTCATTACGAAACTCCCTCGCACAACCTCTGGTCACAATAGCATTTGGGTTATCGTTGATCGTCTTACGAAATCTGGTCATTTTATTCCGATACGAGAAGACTTTAAGGTTGAACGATTAGCATAAATCTATATCGACGAAGTCATTTATCAACACGGGACGCCTCGTGACATCATCTTTGACCGTGATGGTCGCTTTACCTCACGTCTCTGGGAGACATTTCAATCTGCTCAATACCGCATTCCATCCTCAAACCGACAGTCAAACTGAGCGCACGATTCGCACCCTCGAAGACATGCTTCGATCGTGTATCATAGATTTTGGTGGTAATTAGGATTCCTATTTACCCTTAATAGAATTTTTGTACAATAACAGTTATTACGCTAGTATATAAATGCTGATCGCCTAACGTATGGCACGAGATCGGAGACGCACAGATCACCGGTCCCGAGTTAATATAAGAAACGACAGAAGAGATTCTCCATATTAGAGACAATCTCCTGAAAGCTCGCAGTCGTCAAAAAAGCTATGCCGATAAACGACGCAAGCCCCTACAGTTCGAAGTTGGAGACCACATTCTCTTAAAGGTATCACCTTGGGAAGGAGTGATCCGATTCGGAAAGAAAGGGAAACTAGCGCCATGATACATAGGTCCCTTTAAGATTCTGGAGAGAATTTGCAAAGTGGCCTCTCTCTTTATCGTACTAACTCACAACGCAACACTTAATACCTGGCTAAAACGCTTAGCGAACCAAAACTAATTCATACGAACAAATTACCAAACGAAAACAGCCAAAACGCGAACCACCTCCCCTGAGCACCCACTCGCACGAGGTAGACCTAGCTCGCACCAGGCTCACCTCACTCGCACAAGGCCCACTCGCACGAGGAGTCAGTCGTGCGAGGGCTCACTCGCACCAACACACCTGCTCAGACATCTTCTCCTATAAATACCACACTTAGCACACGCACTCCCACTTGCTACCACTCACACGAAACCTACTCTACCCGCTTTTCTCTATTCCCAAGTAAGAAGAGTACGTTTTTCATGTAACTCACAACGATTTCTACAACGATTTTACACGAGATATCTGTTTACGAAAACCTTCTGATTTTCACTTGGATTTGCACTTAACCGATCATGTCTGAGTTAGCTTTGGCTCCTCAAGATAGAAACCTTGTTGTTTCAAGACTCACCAAGTGTTGATTCAAAGCAAACTGTTTTAAAACTTGATTTATACACAAAAACGGACAAAACCAACATATGTTTTGTTCACTGGATACTGGGACGAAATGGTGTTGAAACTTGCCTGAAATGGACTCGAAATCACATCCGTTTCAAGCAAAAACTCAGTCCAGGTAGCACGAAGACGCAAGAACAGTCACTTGTGCTAACTGGATTGGCTCGCACGAACCACTTCGTGTTCGTACGACCAGTCCGAGTTTCCACAATAGACTCGCTCGCTTTAAAGACTTCTCCGGCTCAAGGTTCGATCAGTGGCCTAAGGCTGGAGGGATGAACACTCGATTTCCTGAAGAAACGTAGTAAGAACACTCGATTTTGGACACGGAAACAAGTCACTCACACGGGCATTTGCTCGTATAAGGGGTGACTCGCACAAGGGTGATGCCTCGCACAAGTCATGCCTCATACGACGCATGGATCGCACGAGGGTGATGCCTCGTGCGAGTGAAGCCTCGTGCGACCCACCTGTTTCTCAAGCACAACCTTCTGTTCAACCGTTTTGCACTATGGAAGACTGATGCACTTCTGTTTCTACACGCAGGCTGTACCGGTGCTCTCTCCTCACCTAGTCCAGCTCGTGTTTACATGTTAAGCACGCATTGTGAGTATATTTGACCGCTTTTCGCTTTAACGCACTTTTAGGTGTTACATACATTCTCTATTAAACAAACACTACACATAACGCTAAAACGCTAAAACACAGACCTCTCTCGCATGCTATATGTGAAACACTGAACTTTATGTGCTATGTTTAAGCTTGATTACTTGCATACCACCCTTAACATGATAGTACTATAGACTGACCCATCACTCGTAGGTTTGGGGGTTGTTAAGGCTCGCTCTCGCTTTACTTTTACTTGCGTGGTCACTTCGGTGGACAAGTATCGCGCATACTCACTCGCGGTCTGTTGGTTAGCTTGTTTCGGTGTTAGTAGCATACATGTTCACATGACTACGTTAGTGCATGCTGGTTTCGCTAAACGCTTTATTACTATTATCTATGCTATACATGTGTACTCACCTTTACATTTTTCTATTGACTTTATTTTAACGTAAGTGACAGGTTGATGGACTTTATTGCTGCAATTGTATTAGGCCTCTCTAGATACCCGCCTAATCTAGTTGTTTAGTTTTGTTTTTATTGTTTGAGAAACTTGGAATTTATTTCAGTTATTGTATGAATATTTTTTTAGTTTTATGAGAAATTAGACCTTGTTAAATATTGTCTATAATAGTTATTATAGATTCTCTCGGACAATCTATTCGCGCCTAGTGCCATATCCCAATGATTCCGCCATCGGTTGGGGTGTGAAATATGGTGGCAGTGGGCGGTGAATGGTGGTGGTGTTGTGGTGGTGTGGGGTGGGATGAACCATATGAATTAGGGGTGTTCTTCGGTTTTTTTAATCGGGTTTCGGGTTTTTCAGGTTTTCTAAAGCTAAATATTTAACCTGATAACCGAACCATTCTAGGTTCGGGTTCTTGGGTGTTCGACCTTAAGTGGTTCGGGTTTTAGAACGGGTCGTGTTAGATCAGGTTTCGAGTTAGAAAATTAACTAGTTTAACAGAAAATTACAACCTTTTAGAAAATGAACAAGTTCCACAGAAAAGTACTACCTTGTAAATTTTAAAATCCAAATATTGTTACAAATACTATAAACACGATTTTGTAAAGAAAACTCTCATATGTCGCTGTGAATGGATGGTATTGAAGATATGGAATGTATTATGTATGTTGTGATTTACACATTAATAACATGATATTTGTAAAAATAAATTACCTAATAACATCAAGATCTTCAAAATTTTATAGTTTACTATCCTATATAATATTGTTGGTCCCAAATAACAATGCTTTGACTTAAAATGGCAAGTTGATTTCAACTTTATATGAAAATAATGTGCGGAATTAGAAATCAACTTGTACGAAACAGAGATACAGAATTTTCAAGTTTATATCACTTTTGAAAGATTACAAAAGATGATTGAAAAGTTATTTTCTAATACAAAACAATGCTTAAGAATTCTGTGGGAGTGAAGGGTAATGGAGTATATAAGTTGTAATACTTGCAATGCTCTGCTCCATCGATCTTTGTTTTGGTGATCTCTATTTATAGAGAACAACTAGCATGAATACACAATTGTTTATTCATGCAAGTGTATATCGTGGCAGATCGTTTCATATGTCATGCTTACTACTTCCACTTGTATCATAAATGTCCTTCACCTGAGTTACCTTATCTTCACATGCAAGTGGACATTATGATTGGTCACCAGATTTCTGATAACTTCTATCAGAATCTGATGAGGTTTCATCAGATTTGATTAGATCTTTTCTGACCCTTTCTTCGAACACTTAGACAAAGATATTCTCACCAGATCTGATTCAGATGCTTCTTCTTATGGCCTATGACCATGTATCTTCTGTTAACTTGATCCTTTGACTTCTTCTTCATCAGATCGATCAGATTGATCAGACTCTCTTTCTTCATTTTTCTTCAATACTTTATCCTTCTACAAAAGTTTCCTAAAAATTCCCCCAAGTGTTGTAAGTAAAATGAAGAACATACAACCAAAAACTTACAATCAGAAATGCAAGATAAAACAAAAACCGCCACTTAAACAACTTTCAAACAAACAATTCAAATAGAAATTGTTCGACCATAGTAATCATTGTCTTGATAAATTAAATGATAAGAATCTTTCATGCTGGGCTTCCACTTCTGAGGGATTGATTGCCTGCATTCTTCATACATGGTTTTTACGTACTCCCTACCTTGAATCCAGTCATCAATGATGTCTTCAATCTGTTTCACCAAGTGTTCTTTCTTCTTATCCTTCTTATGTTCCTGCTTTTTCCTCATGATCTCTTTAATGTATGTCAAAGTTCTGTTTGAAAACTTACATATTTCATTACTCTGAACACTTTTCTCCCTTCTTTCGTCTTTACAGATCACTGCTAGCTCAGGTGTTTAACAATGCTACCTGTTCTGGCATCCTTCATTGCTTCAGGGATTTTAGTGTTTGGTGCTGTGATCAGAGGTTTGCCATTGACCAAGTGTTTGTAGCGAAGGAATAGGTCAAAATCTACTTGGCATATGTTGGTTGCTATCTCCCTTTCACGTTCTGAGAAGTTATAAGGTGCTTTTTGTTTTCTCTTTTTCTCAATGATTCTTGTGCATACATTCTTCTTAGCTTAACTATATCCAGTGGATGCAGACGTTCCATAATTTAGACTGTCAAGGACCTGTTTTCTTCACCATCTTCTCTCCTGATATGATACATGTTTTGATGCCATACACATTTGAGAGGAGTTTTGACTGATCTGTCTGTGATGTATACACTCTTGATGGGATTTCTGTATTTCCCCCAGATACTTCCTTCTTGTCTGTTGCCTCTCATTGTGAGGGCATTTCTGGTCATTGGGTCCATCTTGCTAGGAAGAGGTTCTTCGTCTTTTCTGTAATATTCCTTTAAAGCAACCTATGGAAAGAGTACTTCATGGTCATCCACGGTCTGTATGATTCTTGTAATGTTTGGATCTTCTGTTAGAATCACAGTAGGCTTCTTTGAGGAGGTATGACCACTTTCTTCCCATTTCCTTTTCTCTCCATATATACACTGTTTGCTGAATTTAGTCTGACTTGAAAGAGTGGTTTCATCAATTTCTTTTCCTTTCTTTTTTTCTCTTGATGAGGACTGAGTTATGTGTTGAGCTCTTGTTTTTAATGATGGTTCTGTTTGTGTTTGAGATTGTATTGGTGCTGATTGAGGTGATGATAGAGTTTGTGTTGAGGAGTGTAAGATTAAGGTTGTTTCTCTAGAGGTAGAGATAGGATGAGGTGGAAGAGGGAAATGACTCATTGTCCTTTGTGGAGATTTAGTTGAGTCTTTTGGTTTGATTGGAATTGGAGCTGGTATTCTGAAAAGAGGTTTTGTTAATGCAGTTGCAGTTTGTTTGAGTACATGCTTCTAGGTTGTGCCATGCATTTCTCTTCTTTTAGGAATATGTTTCAACATATTTGGCAGGCTCGCCTTAGTTGCTTGTGCAATATGACTCTATAGTCTCTTTAATAGATCTTTTACATCTTCAGTCAGCTTTGTGTTTGTAGCACTTTCTTCTCTAATGCTTGCCATCTGCCCCTGTAGTCTCTTTTTCTTTTGCTCCAGTTCTGCATTTGTTCTTTTAATAAATGCACCATCAGATCATTGTTCTTCTCAACTTCTTTCAGCTTTTCCTCCACTTTTGTGAAATTTTCTGCAATACTTGTCAGACTCTGTGCTGCTGTTCTTGATTCAGCATTTCCTTTTATCTTCACAAGTTCTTTCATCTCTTCTTTCATAGCTCTGAATTCCTCACCCAGTTTCTGAAATTCATGAGAGATCTTCTTCACATCTTGAGAGGTGACTGGAGATTCTTGTAGTTTGTTCAAGTTGTCTGTGTTTGCTTCTGATTGTTTTCTGATGGATTCAGATTCTGACAAATTTCTGATGTCAGATTTCTATTGCTTCATCTCATTCAACAGATTATCCAGTTTTTCTTCAAGAGGAGACTTTCTCTCATGATTCACTACATCCTCTATCACCTTTTTCAATGATGATTCAAGATTGGTTGTAAATGGGTCATTTGGAACAACAGGTGTTCCTGCTAACATACCAGCAGAAAACATATTTCTTGCTGTTTCAGGAACTCCCATGTCTTGATCATAAGACCAATTCATAGGTTTCCTACCAGAATCATGCACCACAGGCATTTCCTGGATTTCCTCAAATCCTTGAACAATCCTTTTGGAATGTTCTCCTTGAGTTCTAGGATAACACAAAGTATCCAACATTTGTCTCAGATCAAGTGGATGTTCTCCACTTGTTGCAGTTTCAACCTCCCCCTCATCAGATTCAGAGTTGATGCTCAGAGCCATACCCAATTGGGCTTCAACGTTAGTTACTCTTGTTCTTATTTCAAAATCATCCTCAACAGATTCTGATGATGTTTCATCAGAAGTTGGTTTTGTAAAATTAAGATAAGGGTTTGATTCAAAGTGTGCACTGTAACATTTGTCAAAAACGGGTTTTCCAAACCCGCTTCATTTATTAATCGAACAATCAGTTTTTAAATTTTGTTGTTATTTATGACTTATTCTAATTTTAAACGATACATAATTAATAAACAAATTAGGATTTAAAAAATAAAATTGTTAAAAAGTAAAAATAAGAAAATTAAAAATAAAACAAGGCTGCCGGGATTCGAACCCAGGTCAGCCGGGTCAGCCAAAGCCTTAACCCTCATTCACCAAACCACTCCGCCACTTGTGTTCTTTAGGATTATATCAAAACAATTAATTCAAATATCAAAATCTCGATTTCAAACCAGGCAACTGACGCGCCCAAATCGCAGTCGTCGGAAATCCCGACGATTTCGCCCTACATTGTCGGTTTCTTGTGACTTAACGCGTATAACATCTATTACATCGGTTATAACCGATGTCCAGTCTGCGACATCAGTCATAACCGCCGGAAAGTTATTGACCGACGAATCAAGACGGTAATCAGACCCAATCCATCGATGTTCTTCCCTATAAATACACCCACAAGTCTCTGGTAGCCTTTTCGCTCAAAATCGCACCTTTTCTCGAAGAAATTTCACTCGCCGGAAATAACCTGTCATCACCGGACTTTCGCCGGAAAACCGAGACTCACCTCAAAATGGTAAATACCTCGACTCTTTCCGTTTCAATCCGTTGTTAGACTGTTACTAACTTCAATCCAACCATCAGAATCAATCCCAGACGACGTAGCCGGAATATTCAACTCTCACCGGAAAACCTCTGAAATTTCTGATCTTACGCTGTGAATCGGTATAACCCTTCAAACTTCTGATAATCCTTGTTTAAGCACCTCAATTTCATAACTAATCAAACAGAACTGTTAATTGATTCTAACAGCCGAAGTTCACAAACAGAGCCGACGAATCTTTGCTGAGTTATGTGAAAGACACTGGTCGGTACATCCTTTCCTCCAAACTCTCTCCGTTCATTACTTTTCAATTACTTAAAATGCTTGTTAATCGAATTAGACCTGAAACAGTCGAATTGTCATTTTCTGTGTTCTTGAACGAAGAAGACGAAGTTGGTTATGTTATAAGTTTAATTAAAATTAGTATTATGAACGGGTTAGACACACAGTCCAGCGGTGGACTGTGTGCAAACAATTACATACGCGACGCGAGTTCGATTCCTGTCCCAACCTCACACCCTTGAAATAAAAATGCCTTTTTTTTAAACCGAACCGGGTTAACTCTCAGAGTCATGTTAAGTATAACCGGATTATTAACCAGGTTAGACACACAGTCCAGCGGTGGACTGTGTGCACGTTAACCCACAGGTCCCGGGTTCGAGACCTGTGGACAGCACCGGTTCGTTACATTTAAAATCCTTTTTAAAATAAATAATTTCTAGATAAATCTAAATAGTATATAAGTATAATTAAAAACAAAATTATTTCGGGTTAGACACGTAGCTCAGTTGGTAGAGCTGCGTGCACGCGTACGAGAGGTCACGGGTTCGAGTCTCACCCAGCGCATATATATAAGCGACCGGACCGGTCAACGGTCAACGGTCATGGTCAACGGTCAAAAGTCAATATTTTTTTATTATTTTTATTTATTTATTTAATTTAAAAATCAATTAAAAATACTTAAAAATAACGTTTTTTGAGTTAGAAAATAGCCTTAAACTCACGAAAATTTATCCAAAAATCCTATTAAAATAGTTAATAAAATCCACATACTTACCGTACTTTTTCGTTATTAATTAGGTTAGTTATTCCTCGTCGATCCATCCTCTAAACTCGTGCGCATTCAACATCTTCAAGCAAACGCACCCAGTGTGAGTGAATCTCTACAAATTCCCTGTTTTAATCACATTTTGGGGTGTATCATGTGTCGCTATTTATTTATTATAATTAAACACTTGTGCATCCATCATGTTCATGATTAAATGTGTATCCAATATGTATCAGTGGTTTGCGTGGTTGATATTTAGATTTAATTTATCATTTTCAGTACATACATTTCATAGGCCGCCGCTCCCCATTACCTATGAGCGTGAGCTGTTCCCTATTACCTATGAGCGTGAACCAGGCGTTGCCAACATAAGATCGGCTCCGTTTGATTGAGCCTTGATCTCACATACATTAGCATAGGCCGTCCGTTCCCCATTACCTATGAGCGTGAACGGGACGTTGCCAACATATACATTGTCATTTCTCATTAAATACTTAAGCAAGGTGGCTTGTGATCGTTATGTTTACATACATATGTTCATATATGATTATTGCACAATTTTCCTATATTAATTATAATAATGAATCAATAACAAATGTTTTTAACAAGGTTCACTCGCCAACTTTTGTTGACCCAAAATTCCCCATTTTTACACATGATACAGGTGATCAAGTTGAAGCAAGAAACATATAGGGCGGCCTAGAAGAATAAACCAGTTTAGATTTTGAATTGTTTTAGTTAATTTTTCCTTTCATTGTATTGTATGAATATGACTTGGAACTTTGGGATGTAATTTGAATTTAATAAATATTAAACATATTAGTAAACATCATGAGCTTTGGTGATAATCCAATTATGCCCCGACTCTTATTCCGCTGCGGGTCGGGGTGTGACATGCACCTGTTTCAAGAGTATCATGTTGTTGACCTTCTCCGGCTAGCATTGAATCTGAATCAGTTGCTTCATCTTTAATGGATGAGACTTCATTAGATTCTTCATTTGTTCCATACTCCTCAGCAATATTTTTGTCACCAGCAGCTGATGTAGACACCATTCTTGATCCGCAATCATCTGGTCCTGTTAGCTTGATCAATTCCTCATGCCTTTTGATAAAGGGTGAGTCTTCGGGAATCACCTTCATCATACTTTGAGGCATGGAAGGAAGATCACTGGGAAGGGCCCAAGCACTTGCTGCAGCAGTCCATGGAGTCATCACCACTGGTTTCCACACTATATCATGAGTAGGGAATTCCATGTTTCTTTCAGCAAAAACTTTTGTTATGATGATTGACCAAAACCTTGCATGTAGAAAATGTGTTGTTGTTTTTCCTTTATGGGTGAATATGCTGGTTTTCAGTAGTGAAAAGATTTCTTTGGCATAATCTACATCTTCACCCTTTATCAGTCCATACATGATGTTCAATATTGGAATTGTTGTTTGATCAGCACCTCCTATCTTCCCTGTGAGACAGCTGTTGAGTATGTCCATAAAGACTTGCCAAAGTCCTGGCAGTTCCTTTCTTTTGAACTGGCTAATTAGAGTGATTGGGGCCTTGTACCCAAGGTTTTTGAATACCGCCAAGAGTTCTTCTTTGACTGGAGGGATGTGATATTCTTGTTTTTCAGGGATCTCCAGCCATCTTCTGATGTTTTCTTCATTGACAGTGATTCTGATGTTGCCCCACACATGTGCAGTTAATTCTGTTCCTGACTTCTCTGTTGTATGCACTGTTTGCTGCAGGATTTGTTGAGGAACTTCATAGCCTCCTGTTAAAGCATATTTTATAGGACAATTGATCAGAAACTCTACAAGAATTCCGACCCATTCATCATGCTGCCCATGATCAGTGTTAAGAGCTAGGTTGTTCTTTTTCTATGTGTCTACCCATTTTAATTTCTTGACAAGGGGAACTTCATGTTCCACAGCTGGAATATTGAGGTTCATGGAGCCGGAAGAAGACATGATGTTGTAATTTTGAGGTTTTGGCATGCAGAAACAAGGTTGTGATTTTTAGGGTTTGGAATTTTGAAAGCTTGAAACTTTTGGATGTGAATGTGAGAGATTGTGTATTGAGTCGGTTTATATAAGTTTTGTTGTCCCACGTGATTGGTGATTAACTGTGTTAATAACCCTTTGAATTATATGTTTAATGCTGACACTTTGGGTTATCTAAAGAAAACTGTTTCAGAAAGAAAAAAAAATTGATTTTATCTTTTCTTTTATTGGTGCCTGCTAACCACCAATCTTCACTTTTGCACAAGTGTGTCCACTATTTTGAAGAGTGGTCCACTTGCACAAGTGGGTCCACGTTATTGAAGAGTGGTCTACTTATTTTCTTTCTTCCTGCTAACCGCCAATCTTCACTTTTGCACAAGTGGGTCCACGATTTTGAAGAGTGGTCCAGTTGCACAAGTGGGTCCACGTTTTTGAAGAGTGGTCCACTTATTTTCTTTCTTCCTGCTAACCGCCAATCTTCACTTTTTCTTGACTCTATCTTCCCCCTTTTCTGTAAGTCAAACACTCAAAACTCTGGATCTTCAGTTTTTTGTTGACTTTTTCTTCAACAGATTGTTAAGTGGACTTTTGTTGATTTTATGTTGACTTTCTGTTCAGGTAGATGGACAACAGGGATTTTTTTGAGAGAGAGAAAGAGAGCACGTAGAAATTCTTCCGAGATACTTACATTAATTTGGAGTGTCTTCAAATAACGATTAAGAATTTTTCTGATAAAAAAGATCAGATTTTCTGATAAAGATGATCAGACTTTCTGATAAAAATGATCAGACTTTCTGAAAAAAAATGATCAGATTTTCTGATAAAAATGTTCAGGTTTTCTGATAAGAATGATCAGATTTTCTGATGATCAATGATTAAGAGTGTTTTTCTCATTAAAATGATCTGATTTTCTGATTATCAACGATTAAGAATTTTTGATGAAAATGATCAGATTTTCTGATAAAAATGATCTGATTTATGATAAATATGGTCAGATTTTCTGATAAAAATGATCAGATTTTCTGATAAAAATGATCAGATTTTCTAATGATAGTAGAAAAAGATGTTGCATTTAAATTGAGAACTTGTTAATCCGCAAATTTTCATCTCCTATCGGCTGTTCGAAAGGTTGCATTGGATGTGGTCAGACTTTCATCAGAAAAAGTTGTTCTTTTAGAAGAATCAGAAACCGATGTTGTATTTGAAACAAGAAAAAAGTTGTTGCATTTGAAACAAGAAAAAGATGTTGCATTTGAAAACAAAAATTGTTTTAATCAACATATCTTCATCTCCCTTTATTAACCTTCTTGTTTTGAAATATTTTCATTCTTTTGACAAAAAATTTCTTCAAGGTTTCCTCTTATCTTTTAAAACATCAACAGTTTCTGAAAATTATGATCTCATATGAGATTTTTTATGATATTATCAGAAATTCTTCTTGAAATGTTGTGGTTATCAAAAATTCCCCCTGGATTTCTGATCTCATCAGAATATATATATATATATATATATATGTATATTATATGTATATGTATATATATATGTATATATATATACATATGTAATTAAGTACAAGAAATATAAATTTCTAAAACGAAAAACAAAGAAAAGTTAAACTACCTCTTCATCGCTAAGACCGTCATCTCCAAAATCTCCATCTCCATACATGATCTGCACCATTTCCCGGAGAGGTGTTTCATGCCCTGTGTTGTCGTCTGTTGGTATGAGGGCAGCAATGTGTTGTTCCTCCTGAACAAGCACTCTTGCTCTGATATATGATGCAGGAATTCCTCCAAAGTCCAGTTGAGAGGTTATGATTTTCATCAAGAACCTTGGGTACATGAAGAAAGGACGAGCTCCCCGTAAGTTGGCCTTAAAGTCATTCATCAGATAGGAAGAGTAGTTGTAGGGGAGATGATTTACTAAGTCATGGAGAGGATCCATTATCCTTAGAGTAATCTCATACCAACTTGAGGCTTTCCTCGTAAAGCAAAAGGCAAACCGGGTTACCAGAAACTGCCAAGGTTCAATGAACCCGCTTTTGAAGGTGGGGACTCTTCCTTGAGGATCATGGTATCCCATCATAGCCAAGGTAGCATGCCTGTCTGCCAAGGAGAAGGTGGTTGGAGGACAGTCATCACTTAGCAAGAGAGCTTCCCTGATAGAGTGCTCATTTAAGCAAATGAGCCTGTTGCCCATCACCCTCCCTGCAATGGTGGTCAGCCTTCCATCATCTACAACCAGCCATGCAGACTTCCAAAACTCTTGAAGAATGTCCGGAAACACTTGAACGTGCATGGAAAGAGCAAGAGCTATCGGACTGCTCAGGAGCATGTTCAGAATGGTGGAGCAGTTTACATATCTTGGATCATCTACGTTCATCCTTACTCTTGCATTGTGCCTTTGGAAGTAAGGCAGATGGAATCGATTGCTATCAATTCTTTCCATGGTGGTTATGTGTGTTAAGTAAAGAAGACGAGTATTTCAAAAAGTTTTCAGGTGAAAATGTATGAGTAAGTGTGTGTCTATTTAAAGACAATAAGTACATACCTTAAATGTTTTCACCGGTTAAGATCTTGATTATATCGATTCTACTCCACTTAGAGATATGGTGTCAGATTCGTTTAGAACTAAAAGTTGCCATATTCTCCCTCCTCGTTTATGTATAGGCGGCACCCTAGTCATTAATTTTCTGTTGAAAGGACAGGTGTAGCCTTCTTTCCTTTAACCATGCTGAGTAAGCCTGTGAAGTTGATGTGATGGGGGTAAAAAAATAAATAAATAAGAAAAATGAAAACTTGGGGAGTTATCTTTGTGACGTATACTTTCCTTATGCATTAGATATTCCCAAGTTAGTAAAAAACGAAGTTTGAAAAGAAACTATGTAAAATAATAAAAAAAATTATACAAGTTATGTGTGCATTCATGGTATAAAGAAGATATATGCAAGTGGCACTTTTTCTGTTGAGAATAACAAAAAATTTTCTTGCCTTTAATGAATTGATCAGATTTCTGATGGGATTATCAGATTCAGTTTTGAGAATTCTGATCAGAAATTTTTATCAGATTTCTGATCAATTTATTAGAGCCCATTTAATTATTAAACTTTAGTTTCATCAGAAATTTTTTTGGATTGAGTAGTTTCATCGTATCTCTTGTTTATCATTCCCAATTTGCTGATTAAACAATTATGTCTTTTCTCATCCAAAGGTTTTGTAAAAATATCAACAAACTGATTTTCTGTTGGAACAAAGTACATTTCTATATTTCCTTTTTCCACATGATCTTTTATGAAATGATACCTGATATCAATATGTTTCGTTCGTGAGTGGTGAACAGGATTTGAAGTTATTGCTATTGCACTCTTGGAATCACACAGGATTGGTATTTTTGTCAGATTCACTCCATAATCTTTGAGTTGTGTTTGCATCCACAAAACTTGTGAACAACAGCTTGCTGCTGCTACATATTCTGCTTCAGCTGTAGAGGTGGAAACACAGTTTTGTACCATAAGCCATGGTCAGGAGTGCTTTTAGATACTTAAAAACCTTTTTTACTGCTTTTAAATGAGATTCATTGGGATTGCACTGATATCTAGCTAGAAAGCATGTTGAAAACATTATGTCAGGTATGCTAGCTGTTAGATATAAGAGTGATCCAATCATTCCTTTGTAGGTTTTAAGATCTACATTTGCACCATCAGGATCAGAATCTAACTTGTTTCCTGTGGCCATAGGAGTTTTTGATGATGAGCAATTTTCTAATGAATATTTCTTAAAATGGTTTTAACATATTTTGATTGATTCAAAAATATTCCATCAGATTCTTGTTTTACTAGGAGACCTAAAAAGAAACGTAATTCTCCCATCATGCTTATCTCAAAATTGCTTGTCATCAATTTTTCAAACTTTTTACAATGATTTGAGTTGGTTGATCCAAATATTATGTCATCAACATATATTTGTACCAACAAAGTGTGCCCTTTGTGTGTTTTGAGAAACAGAGTTGTGTCTATAGTACCTTTGGTAAAACCTGATTAGATCAAAAAGTTTGAAAGAGTTTCATACCATGCTCTTGGAGCTTGTTTCAACCCATACAAGGCTTTATTCAGTTTATTAACATGTTTTGGGAATTTTGCATCAACAAAGCCTTCTAGTTGCTGCACATATACTTCTTGATCAATCTTACCATTCAGAAAAGCAGACTTTACATCCATCTGATAAACTTTGAAGCCTTTTGAAGCTGCATAAGCAAGAAAGATTCTAACTGCCTCCAGTCTTGCTACTAGTGCAAAGGTTTCATCGTAGTCAATTCCTTCTTGTTGACTATACCCTTCCACTACCAATCTTGCTTTGTTTCTGGTTATTATACCTTGTTCATCAGATTTATTTCTAAATACCCATTTTGATCCTATGATAGATTTGCCATTTAGTCTAGGTACTAGGTTCCATGTCACACCCCGACCCGCAGCGGAAAAGGTGATCGGGGCATGATTGGGTTATCATTAAAGCTCATGACATTTATTTTAACGTTTCATATTCATTAATACAATTTAATGGAAATTTACAATCATAATTACATCATGACCTAAACATCAATCTAAGTTTCTTTGTTTTCTTCTAAGGCATTTCCTATGTTTTCCTTGCTTCATCCTGTTCACCTGTATCATGTGTAAAAAAGGTTTTTGGATCAACAAAAAGTTGGCGAGTGAATCCTATGGAAAACATTTGAACAAGTTTATTTAATTGATTATAAAATAAAGTGCACAACCACACATGAGTAAAAATAGATGTAAACTTATTCACCAATCAATTTAATATTAAACAATACCCACATGAACAATAATGGATCGTTTAGAGGCACGCGTTGCTCAACTCGTCTCTCACGAGGAACTGATGGGCCTAATGAATGAATTGCATAAACTTGACAATATGAAATGCATAACTACAAACAATATAAACTCAATAATACACACATGAACAATAATGGATTTGTTTTAAGGCACGCGTTGCTCAACTCGTCTCCCACGAGGAACTGATGGGTTTAATGAATGACTTTCATATAAGTTGACAAAATGAAATACATAACCACAACAATATAAACAATCTAAGTTTAGATCACAATATGGTATGGCACAAGTTTAAATAAACGAGTTAATTATTTTGTGACACATGACACACCCCAAAACGTGTAATTAAAAAGGGGGAGTTGTAAGATTCACTCACATTGGGTGCGTTCGGTTGATGATGTTGAATGCGCACAAAGTGGTTTTAACCACGAGTGAAATTAACCTGGATAATGGCATAATGTCTCGGTAAGTAAACGGATTTTATTAATCCATTTTAGTAGGATTGTTGGGTGTATTTTTGTGAGTTTAAGGCTATTTTCTAACCTTAAAAATGTTATTTTTAAGTATTTTTAATTGATTTTTAATTAAAATAAATAAATAAAATAATAAAAAAATGTTGACTTTTTTGACCGTTGACCGTTGACCTTTGACCTTGACTGTTTGACCGGTTCGTATGCGTGTAAGTGTGCGCTGGGTGAGGCTCGAACCCGAGACCTCCCGTACGCGTGCACGCAGCTCTACCAACTGAGCTACGTGTCTAACCCGAAATATTTCTGTTTTTAATTATATTTATATACTAATTAGATTAAACTGAAAATCATTCATTTTTAAAAAGGATTTTACTGAATCGGACCGGTGCGCTCCACAGGTCTCGAACCCGGGACCTGTGGTTTAGGTTAACACACAGTCCACCGCTGGACTGTGTGTCCAACTTGTAAAATAAACTGATTTTTGTTATACTTAAATACAAACTAAGTATTTTCATTTCTGACTTAAATAAAAAGTTTAATAATTGTGCGGACCGGAGTGGTAGCCCGGACTCGAACTCGTGTCCTGTGATTAAACATACACACAGTCCACCGCTGGACTGTGTGTCTATCTTGGTTATTATTCTGGTTTTTATTAAACTTAATATATATCAGCGGTGACTCCGGTTTGGTTAACAAAAAAAGGACATTTTTATTAAGGCAAGCATGCGTGGGACAAGATTCGAACTCGAGACGTTTACGTGTTTAATGTGCACACAGTCCACCGCTGGACTGTGTGTCTAACCCGAGTTATAACTTGATTTTAATTATACATATACACAACTGAAACTTCGTCTTCTTCGTTGAATTTAACCAGAATCGGAAGTCCGACTGGTTCGATGTTTTAATCATGTTCTTTAGTGTTTTGAGGTTAATTACAGGTGAGATATATAAAAAGAACGAAAGATTTAAGCGTAAGGTATACCGACTGGACTCCTCTGTTTCTCCGGCGAAACTCCGGGTGACAGCAGAAACTTCCGGCGACGTGTGTCCTGCGGCAGAGAGTCTTCAGTAAGCTTGAAAAGGATGTGGGTGACTTCGGTATAAGCTCTGGGGGTTCAGTAAGGCTCAGAAGTGAAGGGTTCGGTTTTCCGGCGATGTACAGAAGTTTTCCGGTGAATGGAATTACGTCGGGTAAAGGTGCGGTTTTGAGTGAAAAAGCTTGCAGAGGTTCGAGGAGGTATTTATAGGGCAGGTCGTCGATGAATTTGGTCCGATTTCCGACTTGATTCGTCGGTTAGAAACTCTCCGGCGGTTATAACTTGTGTCGCAGACTCAGGCGTCGGTTATAACCGATGTAGTGATTAAGGTTTACGTTATAACTGAAGAAATCGTAAATTTTTGGCGAGTTAGTCGGGATTTCCGACGACTGAAATTTGGGCGCGCCGATTTTGAATTCGATAATCATGTTATGATTTAATTGTTCCCATTAATTCACAAGAAACACTAGTGGCGCAGTAGTTGAACGGCTGAGTGTTAAGTTGTTGTTGACCCGGCTGACTGACCCGGGTTCGAAACCCGGCAGTGCCAATTTATTTTTATTTCATTATTTTTAACCGTTTTTCAAAAACAAATTATATATTCCAATATAATAATTAATTATGTATCGTTTAAAATTATTTTGGGCATTAAATACGCCACGAAATTTTAACTGATTGTTCGGTTATTAATCGGAGCGGGTTTGGTAAATCCGGTTTTTGACGGATGTTACATTCCACACTTGACTTCTTTCAAACTGATCAAGTTCTTCTTGCATGGCTTAAACCCAGTCTGGATCCTTGAGTGCTTCATTTGTTGTTTCTGGTTCAGTTAAACTTAAGAAACCAGCATGAAGACATTCATGAACAGTTGCTGATCTTGTTTTAACACCATCTTGAGGGTTTCCTATCATATTTTCTGTTGAGTGACCCTTTATCCATCTTCCACTTGTAGCAGTATTTGTTGAATCAAGTGATGGATTTTGTGAAGAACTTTCTGCTTCCTCCGGATTGATGATCTGTTCTGAGCCTGAGTCTTCAGACATTTGTTCTTGATTTTTTGATGAAGTATCTGATGCCTGATTTGTTATTCCTTGTATTTCATTTGATGGCTCTAAGTTTTCTGCAGAGTTAGAGTGTGACTGGTTTTCTGGTAAATTTCCATAATTTCCCTCCCAATCATACCCAAACAGTTCATTTGTCAGTTCTGTCAATAGGTGTTCATTATTTGTTGAATTTTCTTTTTATGAGAAACTTATGATGTCATCAGAAATTTCTGTTTTTGATGAATCATCAAAAGAGACATACAGACTTTCTCTGATTGTTCTACTATTTAAAACAAATACTCTTGTAAGCTTTTGAAGAGAAAGAGTATCCAAGAAAAATTCCTTTTTCAGCTTTTCTGTCAAATTTCTCTAAACTATGAAAATCATTAAAAATAAAACATCTACATCCAAAGGTATGTAAAAATTTAACACTTGGTACCCTTTTGTTTATGATGTGAAAAGGTGTTTTCTGATGTCTTTTGTTGATGATAGTTCTGTTTTGTGTGAAACATGCATTTGCCACCTCTTCAGCCCAAAAATAGGTTGGCAGTTTGGCATATGCCAGCATTATTCTTGCTGCTTCTACCAAAGTTCTGTTTCTCCTTTCAACAACCCCATTTTGTTGTGGGGTTTTGGGAGCAGACAAATCATGAGATATCCTTTTTATGTTAGGAAGTTCTCAAGTTTTGCATTTTTGAATTCTGTCCCATTGTTAGATTTGATTTTTCTCACAGTTAATTTTAACAGATTTTCAATTTTCTTAACAAAATTTATGATCAAATCTGGTGTTTCACTCTTTTGCCTAAAAAATTCCACCCATGTGTACCTTGAATAATCATCAACAATAGCTAAAATGCATTTCTTTCTAGAAAAACTTTCAGTGCTTATTGGTCCACAGGGGTCCATATATAAAAGTTTAAGATTTTCAGAGAAAGAAGATTCTACCACAGTTTTGTGTGAGCCTCTTTTTGACTTTCCCACCTCACATGTTTCACAGAGTTTGTCTTTTCTTGAAGTAATAGAAGGTAATTCTTTTACCAGACACTTGCTTGCTAATTTGTTTAAAGTTCTAAAATTTATATGGGCCAGTCTTTTATGCCATAACCAACTGTTTCCTTTATTTTCTTTTGTAAATAAACAAAATTGAGGTTCTTCAATTTTGTTGTTGAAGTCAAAGAAATAAATTGATCGTCTTATCCTTTTTCCTCTAATATAAATTTTATCATCTTCAAGACCTATTAATAAGCAATTATCAGGTAGAAAAGTTACCTTAAATCCTTTGTCACAAAACTTACCACAACTTAGAAGGTTATATTTTAAACCTTCTACATGTGCCACTTTCTCAAATGTTGTTGTACCATATGTTATGCTTCCATAACCTTTTACCCTACCCTTGACTCCATTACCAAAATTTACAAATTTACCTAGCTTTTCTACATAGTTGCTAAGTAAGCTCCTCTCCCCAGTCATGTGCTTGGAGCTTCCTGAATCGCAGTACCAAATCTGCTTCACATGATGGTCCTGTACTGAAGAGGTTAGTGATTTTTTGGTACCCAGATTTTCTTGGGTACTTTGTCAGATGAGTACAAAGCATATAATAGTTTTCCCTCATCATCTGTTGATCTGGATCTGTCAGAGTCTGTTGATTCTAACTGATCAGCTTTCTTTACCAAATCTGTTGCCATCTGATCAGATCTGATAAGATTTCTGTCCAATGCTGAACCACTGACAGATTGTTGGTTTTTGTTCAGATGTTGTTGAATTACTTTCAGAATATCAACACACATACATCCCACCTTGTTAGAGATGTCTGATGGAATTATTTTTGATGAAAACCCTTTTTTCTGAGATTTTTGAAAAATGTTTTGACCCTTTTCTTTTAAGACCCTTTTAATTTTTTCTTTTGTATGATCTTTTTTTGTCTTTATTTTTTCTTTAGAGCAGACCTTCTTTGATTCTGGTCTTGACTCAGAACAAGATGTCATGAAGTCAGATACTTTTGATAAATTTGATTCATTGTCAAATTCTGATTGTGGTTTATCTGAAGCTTTTACAAACACTGTAGGATTATCTTTTGTTGTTTTTGTATAACCCAATCCTTCACCCTGATTTTTTGAAGTTGTTTCAATGTAGTCAATGAAATCCTTTGCTTGTTGAAAACCTTTTACATTTACCTTATTTTTATGAATTTCTGCATACAAAAATTTTCTCTCTTTTTCATAAAAATTGATTTTTGTGTCTTTGATCAAACTTTCTTCATGTAAAAAATTTTCATTTTCTTGCAATGTTTCAACATGTCTTTAAGTTCATCAAATTTCTTTGTTTCTATCAAGTATTTCTCCTTTAATTTTTGAAAATCTTCCAATAATTTGTTTATTTGATTTTGAAGTTCTTGATCATTTTGACTTACATTGATTTCTGATGCCTCATTGTCAAGTTTTGCCATAAGACAGAAGTTGGCCATTTATTCCTGATCATCATCTGATGAGTCATCAGTCATCTAGGTATTTGTCCCTGCAATCAGGTTGACTTGTTGTTGTTGTTTCTTAGCTTCTTCTAGCTTCTTTTCATATTAAGCTGGATCTTTTAACCTTTTGTTCTTGCATTCTGATGCATAGTGACCCTTTTGTTTGCATCTATAGCATACCACTTCTGACTTGCTTTCTGCTGTTCTTTCCTTGGATCTGGCTTCCATCTTTCCTTTATCACTTCTCTAAATTCTGGAACTTCCTCCCTTCAATCTTTGCTCAAAGGTTTTGGTGAGCAAAGCTATTGCTTCAGCAAATGTAGAAAAATCTGATGGATTTCAGAATTTTCTGATGCTAAGACTAGGTTTTGTGGGTTAGAGGATTGTAGATCGGGTGTGATTGATCTTTGAGAATTTGATATTAAGGCTATAGGTCCACTATATTGTTTTGAGTTTTCAATGATTTGTTGCTCTCTTGGGAGTAGAATGCTATATAGATCATGTAGGTTAAGATTTCCTAGCTCTAGTGTAGAAGCTATGGTCATGGCAAGATTTTGCCATTTTCTGGGCAAAGCATCAAGAAATTTTACATTTCTTCCATCATTGGTTTTTTCAACTCCATGCTTTTTTAATTCATTTAAAATTTTTGTCAATCTATTGTAAGCATCAGTGAGTGTTTCATTTGGTGAACATTTAAACCTTTCATAAGCGGACACATGATTTGTTCTATGTTTCTTTTCATTTTGTCTCCCCCTTCACAAAGATTTTCAAGTTGATCCCATATTTCTTTTGCAGATGAGCATGCATCAACATAAGAAAGTATGTCATTTGGAAGTGCCATAATCAGAAGTGATTTGGTCCTTTCATATGTTTCTACCAGTTTCCTGTCTTCTGGGCTCCAATTTTTCTCTTGTTTGGGAGCCCAAGAAGCAGAGATTTCTGGTGAGTCATCAGATGCTGGAACGCCAGGTATTTCAACACGTGGTATATGTGGGCCACACACAATGGATTGAAACAGAGCTCGATCATGTCGATTAAGGAAATTGATCATCCTGATTTTCCATTGGGGGTACTCCTCCCTGACTAACGTCGGAGGCTTTGACATAGAACCCATGGTGAAAGCACTGTTCCAAGACTGAAAGTTTGCCATTTTTAGTCAAAGTTTTTGAACTTTTGAAAAACAGACTATTAACAAAGATACTCGAGCAGTTGATTGATTTGAAAATGTTTTATTCAATCTGCTCTGATACCGATTGTTGGTCCCAGATAACAATGCTTTGACTTAAAAAGGAAAGTTGATTTCAACTTTATATGAAAATAATGTGCGGAATTAGAAATCAACTTGTAAGAAACAGAGATACATAATTTTCAAGTTTATATCACTTTTGAAAGATTACAAAAGATGATTGAAAATTTATTTTCTAATAAAAAACAATGCTTAAGAATTCTATGGGAGTGAAGGGTAATGGAGTATATAAGTTGTAATACTTGCAATGCTCTACTCCATCGATCTTCGGTTTGGTGATCTCTAGTTATAGAGAATACCTAGCTGAATACACAATTGTTTATTCATGCAAGTGTATATCGTGGCAGATCGTTTCATATGTCATGCTCACTACTTCCACTTGTATCATAAATGTCCTTCAACTGAGTTACCTTATCTTCACATGCAAATGGACATTATGATTGGCCACCAGATTTCTGATGACTTCTGATCAGAATCTAATGAGGTTTCATCAGATTTGATCATATCTTTTTTGATCCTTTCTTCGAACACTTAGACAAAGATATTCTCATCAGATCTGATTCAGATGCTTCTTCTTATGGCCTATGATCATGTATATTCTGTTGACCTGATCCTTTGACTTCTTCTTCATTAGATCTGATCAGATTGATCAGACTCTCTTTCTTCATTTTTCTTCAATACTTTATCCTTACACATAAAGTTTCCTAACAAATATAATGCTAGTCGATATGCAAATGTCATCCGGGTCCAACTTGCAGATCCAGGAGTGGCAAATCCAGGATGGGGTTATCAAAGACCGTTGCAACCAAATGAACGATGATCTCTGTGATGGTCAAATTGACCCTCACTTCAACTACAAACAGAAAAACATGATTAAGACCATCATATCTTAATCGAACCCTGTTTAAGACGAATTTGCCAGTAGCATGATTTAATCATTAAAAGCATAATTAACAGTAGCATGATAAACAATGCTTAAAAGCAATAGCATAAGTTTAAGACCAACTTATCATGTTATTAACAGCGCCATACCAGATTAGGGAAAATGAACAGTAAACTCTTAGTGTTATTTATTGAAAATTAGCATCGATCGTTAATCCAATAAAGACCTAATCCTTGTTAAACCCTATTTAATCTAATAAAGGCCTAATCCCTATTAAACGATGTTAAACATCGATCATTAATCTTAATAAACTATTGAACTTGATATATACCTCGAATGGTTCGTAGAAGGTTCATGAACATCACACTGATACAGCATTGTGGCAAGGTTCACCGGAGAAGACGACAGAGAAGCTGTCGGAAAACTTGGTCTATCGCCGGAGAAGGTGGATAGTGGTTTGTTATGAATGCTTAGGGTGTAAAATGAAACCGTGATAACAAATACGAGGTTTGTAATTGACTTGATTAAGTAAAAACATAGTAAATTACCAAAATACCCCCATGATAACCTTTGCCTATTACCAAGAGGGTTGACTTTAATGGCGTTAGAGGGCATGGGCCAAGATTGATGCAACTGGCCATACGCGGGGGGGGGGGGGGGGGGGGTAAGGCAACATTTTTCTGAAAATATGGGTAAGAGTGTCAGTATCCCAAACCCCGGGGGTAAACTATAGTTTACTCTTTTTTCTACAATCAAACATGAACCACTAGGTATAAACCCTTCGAAAAAAAACACATTTCTTCACACATTCACGTGAGTCAAAATGGATGACTAGTTCACGGATGTTTTTTTTTCTTTTTCTACCGACTAATACTCACAACCTCTGTATTTGTGCTCCTAAATCTACATTTTTGTCTACTATCAAACTTGAACCACTAGGTCTAAACCCTTCGAAAAACAGCTTTCTTCACACATTAATACCGCTAGGCCATAAACCCTTTGGTTCACACGACATCTAACTACAAAAACATTAACAATAGCTTATTTATCTCCATCATTATAATTTAGCTAAAAAAACATTTTAACATATGTGTTCACCTTAAAAAAAGCTAACAACATTTCATTCTTCATATCCATATTTAGTTCAATTAAAAATAGCCCTTCGTTCTTTTTACATTACCTTGAGAAAAATGCCCGAATAATCCTTGTGGTTTGGTGAGGTTTCACCTATAGTCTCTAACTTTATAAAATTACACATATAGTCCCCAACTTTGCACACTTGTTTCTCGGATAGTCCCTAACGTGGATGAGGGTTAGTTTTGGTTGTTAAATGGGTGTGAAATTACAAAACATCTTATTATTAAAAAACTAATATAGGAAAAAGGTTAAAAAAATTAAAAAAAAATGTGAGCCCCACCATCTACCAACCACCCACCCATTTTCAATCCTTTTCTCCCTCTTTCTATGATCTTAAATGACACCGCCGCCACACAACTTTCTCGTCGGAAAAAAAAGAGCCAACAACGCCCGAATATAGAGAGAGGCGATAAAGAGAGAAAGTGAAAGGTGAGAGAGACAAATAGAGATCTAAGATGGAAGACTAGATCGTCGGCCAGTCTATTCAGACGAAGAAGAGAGAAGACAGATACAAGTATCTTTTTTCACCCCTAAGGAGAATTTAATGTCAATTTTCCGGTAAAATCTCGACCGCACCCTTTGGAATATTTCACCCGCACCCCTTGGAAAATTTCAACCGCCCCCCTTAGAAAAAAATAATCATATTTTTAATTTTTAAAAAATGTAATAAACACTGATTTTATAAAAAAATAAACCTAAACACTGATTTTGATAAAAATATAACATCATTTATAAGTTTATAACCCACTCATTAAACAATTAGCCAACCCAATGCCACTTTACCCAACCCAACAAAATTTGAGATATAATAAAAATAACCCAACCCAAACCACCCCTTATAATTTTGTTTTCCCCGCTCTTTCTCGTGACCTTGCCTGCCTCGCGATCCTCATCCCCAACGACACAACAACCAACAACAACCACCCAACTTCAATTTCTCATCGAAAATCGCAAATATCCGGCCACCAAACTCACCAGAATCCATATGATTTCGATGAAGCTGAAAAACGAAGGTTACGGTTCAACTCGGAAACTGCATTGATTTCGTGAAAAAAGATAAACAATTCGCCAACTTGGATGGTTTGTCAAGTCTTGTAATGTTAATGGTTTCAATAGATATTCACCTACCATTTACATTGGTGTATCGTTTATTGAAACTTGTTCCTATATTAACCGTCACAACCGTAATCGTTGAAATATGTTTTTCGGCAATGAAGAACGTGAAGACCGACTTGCGTAACCGGATTGGTGATGAGAATTTAAGTGATCGTTGTATATATTTTAAAGAAAGATTTGCCTAGGAAAGTAGCTCTAGATGATGTTTTGTATAGATTTCAAAAAATGAAAGCCCGTAGGGCGACATTTTAAATATGGCCGTAACAACGTTTGACGTGTTATTGATGATTATATAAATTTTAGCTTGATGTTTTTTTTGTTTTACATGACACGACTCGATATGAACCGAATTTTTTATATGCCTAGGGGCGCAAAAACTAAAAAAATATTCCGCACTCCTTGAAAAAAAATTATGGGTCCGTCACTAGGTGTAATTTTAAAAAGTTGTAGACTATAGGTGAAATTTCACCTAAGCACAAGGATATATTCGGACATTTTTCTCCATTATCAGGGGGTGTTTGGGATTCCTTCTCAGAAAAGACTTGTTAACTTATATAAGTCATAACTCATAAGTGAAAAGTTACAAATACTAACTTCTTAACATACAAAACTATCTTAAATAAGTTAACTCAAACACTATAAAAACAACTTATTAACTTTTATAAATCGATAACTTATAACTTGCTCCAAAATAACCTAACCCAAACACTTGATTGACACAAGCATTTTATAAAAATCCACATGAAAAAATGAATAAGATTAAATCTTTTCAATTTTCAAAATTTATACACGCAATTAACACTTGTATCGTACAATAACATAATCAGACTCATCCTCCACAACCGTCACACTTCCACTTCCATTAAAAAATAGTTCGTCGTCCCACCACCGGAATCTCGCCGGAGAAGGCATCTCCGTCGCTACCATAAAGTCAACTCCACCTGAATAAACAATTCACAACAAAACACCTTAAAAAATGGCTTCAATCTCCCTTTCACTTTCACCAAACCCTAACCACCTATTAAACGACGCCGTTTTCTTCCCTCAGAGCCACTTTCTCCGTCGTGTCGCCACCGTTTCCACTCTCTCCGGCCGCCATTTGATCGAGAAAAGCTCCTTATCAACGTCACCGGAAAAGTATCGGAGAGAGAAAGCAGCAGCCGTACGGATGTCGTCGACGGTTTCTGATTCACACTCGTACGACGTCGTTGTAGTTGGCGCCGGAATAATTGGATTGAGTATTGCTCGGCAGCTACTTAACGGATCAGATTTGTCCGTCGCCGTCGTGGACGCCGCCGTTCCGTGTTCCGGCGCTACCGGTGCAGGTGCGTCAGTTGTTTTGTTGTTTATTGAATTAATTTATCGAATTAATATTTATAGCTTTTAGCTCTGTTGATATTGTATATATGTTTTGTTGCTTTTGTTAGGGCTAGTGATAACTGTTTAATAAATGTTGATATGTATCATCTGCCTTTAGTTTAGTCAACTGTGTGAGCTACTTGTTCATAAGTTTAAAACTCAAAGTGGAAATTATTGCAAGTTTCAGTACAAGTTTGATGCTCTACTTTATTTTTTAATTTTATACTTGCATTATTATTTGATATCGTGTCATTGAACCGTTGTTAAATTTCGGATTCGATATCGTGTCATTGAACGTTGTTAAAAAATACGGTGGTTATAATGTTGAAAAAGTCAATAGCAATGTGCCAACGTTATAACCACCGTATTTTTTTTTCGCAAAGTGTGAATCATTATGGCTTTTTCGTTGGTCATAGGGCAGGGCTATATATGGATGGTACATAAGGTACCAGGAAGCGAGAAATGGGAGTTAGCATTGAGAAGCCGTCAACTATGGGAGAAATTTGCTGAGGATGTAAAGTATCAGGGAATGGATCCTCAACAGGTTCTTGGCTGGAAGAAGACAGGTACACCGTACATCTTATGCTCATCCTATTTTGAAAACTTAATATTATCTTCATAAACATATTTCAAATGATATGCAGGTTACGTTCAGTAATATTAACATATTGTTGATCATATAAACAGGAAGCTTGTTGGTTGGTAAAACATCGCAGGAAATGGCAGCACTGAAAGAGAAGGTAGAGCTGCTATCGAAAGCCGGGCTCAAGGCAGAGCTCTTGTCCAGCGTCGATTTGCAGGAAGTAGAACCTGCTCTTGTGATTGGTGAAGAAGGTGGGGCAGCGTTTTTACCAGATGATTACCAATTGGATGCTCGGCGTTCTGTTGCATATATTGAAAAGGTACCAAACATTGATCCACCGATCCGTATTGCAATTTAATTACAAGTTAATGGTTGAGAATATCATGCAGGAGAACAGGAAGTATGCAACTGAAGGAAGATATGGGGAGTATTATAATCAGCCATTGACTGGTTTGTTAAGGTAAAATGGTAAATATTTTCTGAAGTTAAGTTGCAGGAATTATGTTATTTTTAAATGGGTAAATCTTTTTTAGGTCTGGTGATGGTAAGGTTGAAGCTGTTCAAACGTCGAAAAGTTTATTGTATAGCAAGAAGGCAATCGTAATTGCCACTGGATGCTGGACAGGCTCTTTGATGCAAGAGCTTATTAGGGATCTCGATATTGAATTTGATGTCCCTGTAAAGCCTCGAAAGGTTAAATAACCGCCAATTCTAAGGACTTTAAATACAATTCTTCAATTTCTAGCATATGTCACTATTTTTCAAAGTTTTTAATTATATTTGATGGGTCATATAGAATATATTTACGTATTGAAAGTTAAAAGATACATTTATGTGGTTTTTGCTAACAGGGTCACCTATTGGTGATAGAGAATTTTAATTCCTTCAAACTGAATCATGGTTTAATGGAGGTAGGCTACGTTGGTCATCAGGATGCTACTCGACAACCCAATGCCGAAACCGAAACTTTATCTGTTTCAATGACGGCCACCATGGATACATCGGGAAATCTCGTTCTTGGTTAGTTTTTATATTTGAAGTTCTCTTTTTTACTTAGTATAGTCGGCTTTAACAAATTTCCGATATCGTTTTCTGCTGTAAGAATGCTAGCTTTTGTTTATAATTGTTTGGTCACAGGAAGCAGCCGACAGTTTGTTGGATTTAACACAGAGATATCCGAGCATATCATTAATCGGATATGGGAACGTGTCGGGGAGTTCTTTCCTTCTTTAAGAGAACTTTCGTTAACAGATTTGGAGAAGACCAGAGAAGTCAGAGTAGGGCTAAGACCCTTCAGTAAGTATGCACTATAATTTGGCTGAGAATTAAATTCATGATAACGTAAGGTTTTATTTTAATATATGGAATTGATTTGATAACCTAATATACTTCATCGGTTTCAGTGCCTGGCGGAAAGCCTATGATTGGTCTTGTTCCTGGATTGTCAAATGTATTTCTTGCTGCAGGCCATGAGGGAGAAGGATTGAGTTTGGTATATTTTTAGTACTCTTATAATCCACTTTTAATTAGCATAACATATCATGTAAGATCAAACACTCCCATCAAATTTTCACCCAAACAAAAACTGGCCACAATTCAAATTTCGCTTAACCGGTTTAACTGAACAAAAAAACGAACCACACTTTGAAAACTGATAACCTATTTGACTGGAACTAATTGGTTATTGTTTTCTAATAAGTAATAACCAAAGTATACGGTTATGGTTCGGATCAAGGCAATATCTGAACTGAATCGACTTATTTATACAAAGTCATTATGGGAGCTAGTTTGTTTACAGAGAAAGAATGTAACATTTGATATGTAATTTCTTTGTGGTTTTCACAGGCCCTTGGAACTGCCGAAATGGTTGCTGATATGGTTTTGGGCAATCCAACCAAAGTTGATAATGCACCCTATGCATTGCATACTCATTGACTCATTGTTCTTGACAACAGGTAATGCTTCGGATATCTTAACCTATGATTGTTGTCAGTTTTTTTTCGTGTTTTGATTTTCTTTTTTAAATTTTTAGTTGTAGTGTTACTTTTGTATTACCTAACAGCTGCTCGAGTGCTTTAAATTATGCTGACAATGAGCCTGCATCCACCTTCTGACTCTGAGAAGCCATCCAGGTATTTGAAAAACACAATGAGCTTTTGGAGCTTAGAAGCAGAAATAGAGCATTCCATAACGTCAGTTTAACTCGTGTCTACGCATATGTGTGTGATTGCTTCATTGAATAAATTTTTTGAAAGGTACTTCATTGAATAAATACTTGTGCTTTTTCACGGCTTTTTCTGTTTTACCTGCCAAATTGTATCAAGTTAAAACAATGCCTTATAAAATAATCTTGAAAGCTAATCAAACAATGCCAAAATTTCTTCATGTTTGTCCTGTTTTCGAGGCTTTCACCTAGGCTCGTCTTAATGTGCATTTTATAAACTGGCCCTCTTGAGTGTTCCACAGCACAATTATCGGGTTTTGATAATCATTTTGTATTGCGATGTCATATTCTAGGATTTTGAACTTGCGACGCACTACAGTTTATAGTAGTAGTGTTTGATATTTGGTTCTTTGATCTTAAATTTTGGTCCTTGACTCCTTGGTAGGACTTTCTTCAAATTCAACATGCTTGCACATGCTTATTTCCGGTCCTTGGAATGACTCTACGAATGACTAACTAACCCTAATATATTTTAACACACCCCTGTCATGAATACATAATGGAATGCACCTTTGCACCTCGTGTGTTTACCGTGCTACTATCTCATTAAAAGCAATCACGTATAAATGCTCTTGTAGCTCCTGAATGCATTACTTTTCAAAACATAACTTGTAATCGATTGTTCCACTTGCATTACTTTTTCCTAACGTGGTTTCAGTATTTAAACTCTGGGCACACCCTCTGTAACGATCTACCTAGCCCACACCATTCTGCTCCCATATATTCTATACTGAACAACGTTGAGAACACTCAGATTGGGCACTCTTTGGAATACGTTGATAGGGATCCGTAGAGTGGGTCAAACTCCAAAGATAGATAACCCTTGAGTGGTCAAGCTCCAAGAAATTTAGAAACGAAAGACAAGAGTTTTCTATAATTTTCCTCCTTTTTTCACATGAAAGTAAATTACAATTTATAAGAAAGAACTAATGTAAAGGTAGGTTTCCTAAATTTTAGATAACACTAAACATGATATGAAAATGCAAACTAACTACCCATGATGCTCATGTGAAATAAAGTAGTGGTTGTTGACAAAGTCTACCAGGGATCCGTGAAGCTCTTGGTGGGTCGGGTCTTCCACACTGGATAGGTAATCGGCACGTATCATATGTTTTAAGTGTTTTTTCCGATGTTTCAGATAAATCTTTACATAATAAATTGCATCATTTGTGGTATGTTAATAAGTATTTGATTTCCTTTTTATCTACCTTGTCTTTAAGTGCCACTCCTATCATATTTAGGGATCTTTCCATACTGCATCTCCTTTAGTATTACTATTATATCATCAATACTAATGATAAATTGGTTATTGTCATTTACCAATAGGTGCACATAATAACTGGTTAATTAACCGAAACCGTAAGGGTTAATAACCGATTGAGGAATAACAGGTTAGTGGTTACATTTAACCATAGGTTAGTAACCGGTTATTAACTGACTTATATTTTAACTTGTAGACCGGTTAACCGAAAAATAAAAGAAAAACAAAAAACCCGGTTAGTAACCGAGAATAACCGGTTAATTAACCGAACCCGTTAAAGTAATTTACTAAACCGGTTAAAAAATAACCGATTAAATTCAAAAGTCAAATTAACAGATATAGCCGATCGGTTATTAAAATTAACCGGATTGTTCACCTCTATTTACCAATGATTTTGCTTCATCAAGATTTCTATTAAAAAAAATACAAACCAATAAAGCCAGCCCAAAAAAGCTAAAACCAGCAACCTATAATGGGCCTCACAAACACCGCCCATGGTGAAACCCTAAAATTCTCCTTCAAATAGCACCACTCTCCTCACTTCTCTACATCATCTGTCTTCATCCTCTCGATCTGGTATGCAAAATTCGACATCTCTTGTTGTTGATAAAGAAATTCGTAAGTTTTTCATTATTCATGATAATATTATTCAATTGAATCGAAAGCAAGGCAGCTTCTTGATTGGATCTTTAGCTTTCGACGATCCAGTCAATTACATTTACTCAAACTTGCGATAGTAAATCTCAATCAGTATCACTCGCCTGATTCTGATTACTGATGTTTCAGGCCCTTTTATTACTGATATATATATATATATTCTTTATTATTCGTGTATAAATTGATTTTTGATCAGTTTATTCCCAAAATTCCAATTGGAAATATTTTGAGGCAATTTCTTCGTTTGCGATATTTAATTAGTGCTTCCAGCTTTTAACTTTTTGTATGATGTTTTATTTATGATCATACAATTTACGTTGCTGGATCATATATTTTTAACCATATTTAATGAATGGTGGGGTCATAATATAGTATTAAGGAGTAAATGGGCAAATCAAAGTAATTATAATTGATATAACTTATGACAACGGTATGTCTTGAAACAAATGGTCACCATAAAAAATCTAATTAAAACAGGATACAAGAAACACTACCTTAGAGCATTCACATCCACTCCACCAAAAATTTACATACATTCTATTAAAAAAACAACTTCTATATCAATATGAAACAAATATTTTTTCTCTCCTCTTTTTAATTAAATAATATTTTTATACTTTTATCACTAAATTTTCTCTCTCCTTCACTCACAATCATTTTCAGTATAGGGGGTGAACAACATTTTCTCTCTTTTCCACTCACAATCACTTTTTATACTCTTTGTATTTTAAAAACCTCACACACATAATTTGATTCCCAGGATGTGAATGCTCTTAAAGGCTAAAATCAACTTAGTATCCACACGTCGCAGTTTGCTACAACTGAAATTGCAGTGGACTTATTACTCTGAAAGCAAATGTTAAACAAAAAGATAAATAATTTCAGTTTGAGATGAACTTGGTGCCAACCGGTACTGGCACCGAGAATACTGGTATCGAAAATTTCTAAAAGTGGGTACCTGTACCGATACCGAATTTATCTGGTGTGGTACCCGTGTTTAAACCGGGAACATTTCAATTGGCGCTTGACCCACTCCGACCAAATTAAATCCTTACACGAGGACCTATCTGTAAGCCAAATAAAACTGCACCACTTGATTTCTTCCACCGACTTTGCCACATTCGGAACTGCCGAAGAAAAGACCCGTTCGGTACTTACCTTACATGTAGTACGACAAGCTGAAAGGATGATGGAACAAAGGATCTCGCTTTTACTCTTTAGGAAGCTGAGTTTCTTATCCACCTCCATGAGGTCTGGCATTGAGAAATGAAAATAGGTGGTATCTTGCGCCAAGACGAGATGGCAGACCAAATATGAGCAGCAAACAAACAGCCGTTAAATAAGTGTTTTGCACGTCTCGTCTTCATCCGAACAGAGGGCGCAACAAATGGATTCGACAGTCGTGTTTCTTTTTTGAAGCTCCATGATAGAGGGAATTCTATTTTGACGTGCCTTCCAAGCGAAAATCATCACCTTTTTGGAACCCATTTATTCCATTTTAGCGTTTGAACCAGGAGCTGAATGGATGCTTCAAACAAGACCTCCTTCATAGAGGAAACTGAGAAACTATCCGACTTGCCTATCCACCTCATCTCATCTATCTTCTTGAGAGTATCTACACATAGCATAAAACAAATCTGCTACACATAAAACAAATCTGCTACCAGTCGTGATTTATCTTTTTCAAGAGAGAAAAGGGCTGGAAAAGTCTTCGCATAGGGTTCCTGGATAACCACGGATCAAGCCAAAACCTTATTTTACTACCCCTTCCTACTTTTTTTTATAAGATTACCCAAACTTACTTACGAATTCGCCAATTGTGCTCCAAGTACCCGTAATGCTTTTAGAGTATGGAAGAACTGGCCAAGATCGATTTATGCTATGTGTAGATACCGCCACTCTCCTCCATAATGCATTTGACTCATTTTTAAATCTCCACCACCTGTTAATTTTATGAACAGTCACTTCCACTCTAGAAAAAAGATCGTCTTTTTGCCTCCAATTTGTTTATAAAGTAAAGACTAGAGCTTTGAATTAGGAAAAGTAATAAGTGGGCAAGGTTTCCAAACCGCTTTCAAGAGAGTGAGCCTAACCCCTGTAGACTTGCTCCTAGGGTTTTTCCATAGACAAGAAACCACAAGCAATATCACAAACACAAACTAAGTGAATAAAACGTGTAACTCAACTCAAATAATACCAAATCAAACTAGCTAAGTAACATGCAGAATAAGTCGTTGACCACAACCAAACTAAGCACTCATATGTATGTATCAAAGCCAATCATAGAATGACAATTTACCGAAGAAAACCAAATCCAAGTACAATACGAGTTCAACTAATATTCACCATGAGCCTAGGCAGTTTATGAAGTTTAGCTGCTCATGGTGATGGAAACCAAAGCAATAATGTTCAAAGAAATCTGATTACACATGTTCAAATACCGAAAAGTAAGTTCAAATGTGTTTTCTAACCTATTTGCAATCTAAATCTTCAAGCAATCCACACCGAGAATCGTAACAGTAGGTTTTCCTCCCCTCATATTTTGGCCGTCATTTAACTTAAATACTGAACCCTAAGGCTTTTCACGTGTCTGGGCCGACTTGGGTTGCTTTCGACCCGTAACCTTTTAGGGTTTACAACGCATAATGAGCACAAGGCCTAATAATGACAGAAGGAGCGCCCATAAGGTTTTGATGCTTACGGCTCGTAAACGCTTTGAGGGTTGCGGGTTGTAACTTAAGAGTTGAAGCCCCAAAACTCCATATTTGGATTCCTCTCGTGGAGCTACCCCAAATTCATATGTTATATGTCCTGTAACTTGATTGGAGTGTCGCGTCCGGTTAAAAATAATATTCATAAACCTGATTTACCCTTAACTATGAGTTAGTGGTAGTACGTGGTGGATCCACGAAGAGTTTGTGGTTTGCGCGTAGACAAAATAGATTTTAAAGGTTATCACAATTATGAAGCTTGCTAAGAAATTGATTAATTTGCTTGTTTGAAAAGAATGTCGGAATGTACCGACGATTTTGGTACTCAAATGATTACTACTAAGACTTGAATGATTGCACGAAAACTTGATTGATGGTTTAAACAATAATTAAGAAACTAGGTTATAGGGGTGTTCATCGGGTTGTTTTCTCGGGTTTCGGGTTTTTCGGGTTCAAAAAACGAAATATATTATCCGATAACCTAACCATTCTAGATTCGGGTTATTCGGTGTTCGGGTTAAATGGGTCGGGTTTTATTAGGTTGGGTTTCGGGTTAGTATAGTTTTATCGGCTCCGAAAGTTAATTAAAAGATGGATGAATGATATATATGTTTATAAATTTTGTTCAACCAACTAAATTTATTTGAATGATACATCACATCAGAGCAACAATTTTATAAAAAGCATAATGTCAAATCAAGAGTTAATTATTTAATGAAGCAAAACCTTAATCTTAAATCGTATAAGTATCAACCATTCATCATTCGTAAACAAAAAGATATCAATAAAAAAAGCCCTTAAAAGAAATTTCATATGCTCTCATTCTGCAATTTGATATTGGCAACTTCATGTATTCTCCTCTGTTTCCATTGCTATATCAAAATTTTAATTAAAATAAGCCTAAGCATGGTTGCATATTATAAATGAATAAATAAAAAAGCTTATTAATAATCAAACATACCTTAATCGATTTCTTGGATTGTGTCCCAATCTTCTTCGGTAAAGATACTCTGGGTTGGAGTAGAACCATCTCGAAGCCAGTCTTGGGTACAAACTAAACTCTGAACAATCCTAGGAGTCAAAGAACTTCTATATGCGTCTAAAACCCTACCACTTGTGCTAAAAACTGATTCTGAAGCCACCGTTGACACTGGAATGGCGAATAAGTCTATTGCCACTAAGGATAATATCAGGAATCTCGGGCTATTAACTTTCCACCATTCTAAAAGATTGAAGTTCTTCGAATCCTTTTCAAAACCTTCTGTCAAAAAATTGTCTAACTCACCAATAGGTGCAACTATTTGTGCTTGCATCTTTTCCCTGAGTTTGTTTCTTAATTGTGATTCTGATGTCGCATCCTCAGGTTTTTTACGTTTACCTAATACTGATGAGTTTGAAGACTCGATAGTAGTACTAGAACCTTGGGAATGAATTCTAATGTAGTCATTATATAATTCATTCATAGAATCCATAACTAGTTTCAAATTCTCCTTTGCCAACTCATTTCCATAACGATCAACAAAAAGTAAATTCAAGTAGTGTTTTTTGTTCACCAGAGCAAAATATAATAATAAATTAATTTTCTGTATGCTCCCAAAATACTTCTGAAACTTTGCCTTCATTGCCATTGCAATCTGACAAAGAGTATTACTGCAAATAGCCTTATCTAATATGTCACGAATTTGATATATCTCATCTATGCATGAGTTTGATGTTACAAATTTGTCCTTGAGACCCTCTTAGTAATACATAAAATGGCACAAATATCTAACACTTTGCCAATCCTCAGGCTTAAGTTCCGTATGGCCCGCTTTTTCAAGTTTGGCTCTAAAGACAGACTCCTCAAGATCATATCTCTCAAATGTTTTCTCATAAGATTGTGCAACATCCAACATAAGGTATGTGGAGTTCCATCTTGTTGGTACATCCAAAACTAGGTGTTTCTTTGTATTGGCATTAACAACTAAAGCAAAATTGTTGAATTTATCAATCCTGATCCTAATCCACCAAACCGCCCACCTAATTTTATCAACCAACTTATCAACTATTTTAATTCCATCTTGGACCACTAGCTTTATAATATGTGCAACACACCTAATGTGTGTCCATTTAGCATTTAAAGACACTTGCTTGAATTTTAGAAAACCCTTTTCAAAAAGTCTATTGCAACATCATTCGCAACATCATTGTCGACTGAAATTGTTAAAATGTTTTCAGTTTCACATTCTTGTAAACATTTTTCAACCATTTTCCCAATATCCACACCACGGTGATCCTCTTGGAGACAAAATGACAAGACTTTATTCCTTAAATTCCACTCGTTATCTATGACGTGGGCGGTTAGACACATGTAACTGGCTTGCTGGTTAGAAGTCCATGTGTCTGTTGTCAAGCAAATCCTACCCACATTATTTTTTATGAAGTCACAGACTTTGGCTTTCTTTTCTGGAAACATATTGTGTATGTCTCTTGTAATGGTGCTTCGAGATAGAACTTTGAATAATGGTTGACTTAGGCTCATGAAATACCTAAAAGCCTTCTTTTCCACAAAACGAAAAGGCAATTCCATAACTATTATCATATAGGCTAGACCATTCCTAATGATATTTTGATCAAATTTCCAAGTAGTCATTTTATTGTCGGCCCCGAATGCAATTTGTGTTTAACCACTGCTTTTTTTAGCTAAGTGCTGGGCACAATTTTTTAAATGTGTGTGAAGATTAGACGTACCTTGACTTTTTGAAGCACACTTGTATGTATTGCTACAATGATTACTCTTGCTCTTTGAATACCATTTTCATCTTTGTACTTTTTAAAATCATTCCACACTAAGGATCTTTCTTTGTAGATTTTGGGTTTCTTGGTAACTGGTTCGGTTGTTGGTGGAATTTCGTCATCGTTGTTGTCAAGGTCAACCCTCCGTTCTTCAGCCGAATCGTATCCTGACATCTGTAATGCAAATGTATTATCATTTATATATAACCATTATAAATGTAACACATTAGTATTTACAAACATATAAAAGAGAAAAACCTTGAATAAAACTGTTATGAGGGTGCCAATTAGAATAAAACTGTTAGTCCTAATTTAAATGTTTATATATTATAAATGCCAAAACCATGAAACCAACTGTTCAGTTTGATTCGGAACGTGATTGCAAATCGGAATTGGTCTCAGCCTTTTGTCCAACACTTAGATTGTAGTGATAAAACACATACTTAAAAATGCTTCAATGAAACCAGAAGGTGCTTTCATAACATCAAACACATACTCCTAAATCGTAATAACCATGCAATTTACAAAAGGTGCTTTGAATGAAACCAAGAAACCCATGCAAAATAAAAGAAACAGAAATAAAAAAGGGCAATTTTCCACCTGTAAACATATTTAAAATTGAAACTATCAACTACTTATATAAACCACTAATGGCATCTAAGTAAAAGATCAAACCTGGATTGAAACTTCTTAGAAACTGGAATGAAAAATGAATGACGATTGCGATTGAAACGTGATTTGCTACTAGAAGTTTAAACGTGATTTGGGTTTGGGGGTTGGTTGCAATTTATAATATCTAGTATTATGGAAAGATTAATCATTAAGAAATGTATGTTTGTTATAATAGGTAATGCATATCCATCTAGGAAAAGTAGGGATTTTGCATATCAATAGAAGATCTTTCGGGTTTTTTCAGGTTAACCGGAATCATGAAAATAAATATCCAATAATTGAACCGATTAAGGTACTTCGGGTTCGGGTGTGACCGTTTCTTGGGTTCGGGTTCTTCGGGTGATCATGTTTCTCGAGTCGGGTCTCTTCCGGTCGGGTTCGGTAATCAGGTACGGATAAAAAAGAACACCCTACTAGGTTCACACCCGGTTCAACAATTGCAAAGCCTAGGGTTGGTAAATAATTTAAGATTGATTCAATTGAATTTGTCATTAACCGTTTTCTATCATGAAGCTTAGGTGCCAATTGCTATCAACGCGTATAACGTACCGCAATGCGCTTCGTTACTTCGGACAAGTAAATCCTTTTGAAAGATAAAGCATAAATACACAAACTTATTTCGCAAAGTCAAATTTTATAATCATTCGACAATTCACAAATGTAGCTCAAATGTAGGACAATTATCAATAAATTCTAACACAAAACAACTTGTCTCAAATCAAGTAAGAAACATAAAGCAAACCCTAAACCTTACAAAAGTCTACACCGGGGTGAAACCCGCGAGAATTAGCCGCTCATATTGAACGGAAGGTGATCAATGATTGAGAGGAGCTCGAACTTTGACTTCTTGAAGCCTTGAAGAGGAGTATGATAAAGGTTAGGGTTACGGTAGATGATTATGGAGAGTGGATTGGTGGGATGATAGAAAGAATGATGACTAAGGTTAGGGAAGTGAGGATGGATGAAGAATTCGGACGATGCTAGATGAACTGGATGGATTGGGATTGAAGGTTAGGGTGTTCTTGGCTCCAAAGTGGTGTTCAAACTCTCAAAATTGCGTAACTCCCAAAGAAATAGTCAAAAACCTAGATATAACCCGTCCCAAACATCAAAATTGACAATTTCACGTTTTGTATCAGGGAAGGGTGTCGCCGACGACCCACTGGGGCGTCGCCGCCGACCCCTGGTTTGTCAAATGGCTCCCGACGGCCTAAACTACTGCCTACGAAAAAATCCACCCGGCGGGGTTTTCTGGAGGGCTTCGCCGACTAGCAAGTAGGGCGTCAGCGACTATCTCTCTAAAACCTGTTTTTCTGATTTCTTTGTTTCGCGTTCCCGGTTGATCCCGTTCGCTTCCCGATGCTCCGTAAAGCTCCCGAATAGCTCCTTAAACTCCGTTAGACCTACAAAACACAATTCTAATCAAAGTAGGCCATTTAAAACTAAAAGTTATGTAAAATAAAAACTTAAACACAATAAGACACTGGTTTTTGACCGCCCCCACACTTGTCTTTTGCTTGTCCTCAAGCAAATCTATTTTTCTCTTTCACATGGGTCGAATAAAAGACACACTTCCCAATCTCAAGACTTAAGCTAAGGTCTAATGTCATACCCGGTTCATGATTCTTACAATTTTTGAAATATTTAGCCGTAAAGTGATTAATCACATAAAAATGGTTACCCAAGATTAACCCGCCCTTGAAACTAATACATCATATACCCCTCACAATGCTCTCTCCAATAATAATAATGCATTAGCACGTTTCACGTACTCACTCAAAATCGATTAGAACACGTACCCGCATAGGCTTGTAACTCAATCATTCTCCACCAATGAAAACGACTACAAAACACAAGTCAAAAGATCTTTAAAGGGTTGTAACTGGGCTACGCTAAAGGTGTGGAATAGGATATTTTGAAAGTGGCGAAGGTGATGAAAACTTGATTTTTATTACAAAACAACTATTCTAAACACGAGTAACTATGAATCATCAAACTATGAGGCAAAAGCTTTCACTTTTTATTCAACAAACTATCAACACGTCTTTTTGTGCTTTTTCTCAACAACTTTCTGCTCTTTTTCATGATATTTTAAGGATTTTCTTTTGAGATATATAAACCAAAAATTTACAAATAAACTAATCCTAAAATCGAATTTTCATCACACGGGTCAAAAATAAAAGGTTAAACGGTCAAAGGCTAAATGGGTTGGTCAAACGAAAGGTTTAGGCTCAAAGTTGGTGACTAAGGGATTGATTTTGGGTAAAGGTTATATAAATGGTGTAAAAAGAAAAGGTTTCTTAATGCCTTAATCATTCTTGTGCTCGTATTCGGTCTATGGTCTCAAACACATCAAAAGTTGCAAGTTCTATAATACTCAACTAATGGCACACTCAAACAATGATATATATATATATATATATATATATATATATATATAGGGTTAGGATCATGTGAGAAGCACTAGGCTAATTGAGAAACTTGAGAAGCATTCTGGACCACACATTTTCTCTAAGCTTTTCGTAATATACACATACGTATAGTTTAAAATTGACTATATACACATGTGTATAATCCAATATACATATATGTATATAGTGAAATTTAAACTATACGTATGTGTATATTACGAAAAGCTTAAAAATGTGTGGTCCATAATGCTTCTCAAGTTTCTCAAATAGGGTGGACTTCTCTTAGGATCCCTACCCTATATATATAGGGTTAGGATCATGTGAGAAGCACTATGCTAATTGAGAAACTTAAGAAGCATTCTGGACTATACATTTTTCTAAGCTTTTCGTAATATACACATACGTATAGTTAAAATGGACTATATACATATGTGTATACACATATGTATATAGTCAATTTTAACTATACGTATGTGTATATTACGAAAAGCTTAGAAAAATATATGGTCCAGAATGCTTCTCAAGTTTCTCAAATAGGGTGGACTTCTCTTATGATCCCTACAACCACCACGAGTTGCGAGAACCGTGAGAACTTTTTGATCAAGGGCGAGTTGGGCCAATTTTTTTTTCATAAACGTAGATGAATATATTAAAAAACACATCTCTAAAAAAATATTTCAAAAAAAATTGTTGTGTATGTAGTTTTGACCACCACAAGTTTTTTTACGCCTCCCGTAAATTTTAAATTTAATTTTTACACCTACCATAAAAAAAACTTGTGGTGGTCAAAACTATATACACGACAACTTTTTTGAAATTTTTTTTAAAGATGTGTTTATAATATATTCATCTTTGTTTATGAATTTTTTTTGGCCCAACTCACCTCGGATCAAAAAGTTATCACGGTTCTCGCAACTCGTGGTGGTTTTCATTTTAGCGGCCCCATATATATATAGAGGAGGGTTTAAATGAGAACGCTAAATATCACAAGAACCGTGAGAACGAATGAAAAAACCACGAAAACGTGGTTAAAAACAATTCAAATTTGAATTTTTTTACACTTATCATTATTATTCGAATACAATGTTAGAAATTTAATTTACACGTTTAAATTTATGTGAATTCGTAAATAATTTTTTTACACATGTGTAAATTTACACGTGTAAAAAATCTAACAAGAGTGATTTTGATGGGATAAATGAATTATTTGATGTTGTAAATTCTTAATTTGATGTTGTATTTAAATTACAATGGGGTTTGTATTAAAAAATTGGTTTTGATTGGTTTTTCATTCGTTCTCACGATTCTCGCAATATTTAGCGTTCTCAAGATAACCCTCCCATATATATATATATATAGGTAGGGATCCTAAGAGAAGTCCATCCTATTTGAGAAACTTAAGAAGCATTCTGGATCACAATTTCCCTATGCTTTTCGTAATATACACATATGTATAGTTTAAAATTGACTATATACATATATGTATATTGAATTATACACATATGTATATAGTCAATTTTAAACTATACATATCTGTATATCACGAAAAGCTTTGGGAAAATGTGTGGTCCAGAATGCTTCTCAAGTTTCTCATATATATATATATATATATATTAATGTGTAAAAGTGGCTCAAAATCTCACTTACAAAGGGTATGGTATGTGATATGCAAGATATATTAGTTTCTTAAGCGGATTATTCTCAAATAACCACCCGCTAAATGCCCGTCATGTTACTCATTAGAACTTGACCATGAAAAAAGACCAAATGGGTTGTGCCACCCCTCATTGACTTTGTTACTTGTTCCTTTTAGATTGCTCGAACTAGGACATTTTGAGAATTTCCCCCGTCCCCACACTTGAGGTCAATATTGTCCTCAATGTTTAGGAATGAAAGATTTTAAAACACTCTGGGGATGCGACCCGACCAAACTCCCAAATTTCACTACGGTTAAAAATATACACAATAGAATCCACTTATTTACTAACTAATAATCAAAGGAAAAGAATCGTATGCACCTGTTTGTTCATTTGTCATGTGCTCCTCGATCCTTAATGCAAATGGTCGTCCTCAAAGAACATGAAATTACCTACAAGTCTCAAAAATCATGTAGAAGCAAGCTTCTCACAAAAATCGACACCCGTTAGCTAATCCATTTTTTACCATTTTTATAAAAGATTTACCAAGTTATTTGTTATTTAACTTTGATTTTGTGGAAAAATATTTTACAACAACAATCCTACCTCACTTCCGTAGGAATCACGGTACCATTTAGCGTATGCAACAAACCCTTTTAAACCTCCCGATAGCTCGGGAGGACGAGTAGGTCTCGTTTCATTTACCTAAGAACTCAAAGTACGGAAAGAAATATACAAAAAAGAAAACTAAACTAAAAAGAGGAATTAAGAAGTACCGAAAATATTATACAACAACAAACGACATACCACCTCATGGTGGTCGAACGTAGTGCTTGTCGCCCACAAACTCTCCCATATCACCCACCGGCGATTCATACCATTTGCTCCCAAACGGACCAAACTTCATCAACTTCTCTTCTTCCCTCTTTTCTTGAGGCGACTTCTTCGCCTTCTTCTTCTTGACCGACCTTTTCTTCGATTCTCCAAACCTACCACCCATAGAACATATTTTTTTTTTGTTTGGACTAATGTCCTCCTTAGGAAACTTATCCTCACCGAGCGAGTCAGTAAATTTGGGAAAAAAACATTCAAAATTAGTTCCCGGTCCCCAAACTTCATGCTCACCGTTCCCATTGCACAATTTATTATGGCATTAGTAGTTGCTAGGAATGGTCTACCATGTATGACTATCGGTTGTGTATTTTCAACACATCCAACATAGTCTACTACCAAAAAGTCAACTGGGTAGTAGCAATCATCCACCTTCATAATCACATCTTCCACCATCCCCCTTGGATGCGTGGGAGTCTGATCGGCCAACACCATGGGGGTGTCAAACTTTTTTAAAGGACCAAAATCATATTGGTCGTACAAACTCTCATGCAAGATACTCACACTAGGTCCAAGATCTAAGAGCGCCATCTTAATTTTAAATTTACCAATTTGGATTGGAATAAGAGGGACTACCGGATCTCGAGCTTTTTGGGGGAGGACACTCGATAAAACGACACTAACATGAGAAATTAAATCAATCTGTCTAGGTAATTTGTTGTGCCGTTTTTTCAGTGCTCAATTCCTTTAAACATTCCACATGAACCGGGACCTTTTTAATGTCATCAAGTAATGGCAAATTAATTTTTCTTGTTTAAAATTTTCCCACCTCTCGTCCTTTGGTGGGCACCGTTTTTTCAAAACTTGATGCATTAATTGGTTTTAATAGAGCCAACAAGTTTGGGATAGTATTAAACTCCATACCCATATCATTGGCCTTAGCATGCAATTCATTTAAACAACTTTCACAAAAAGAATTTTTTGACTTCTATTTTTCAATTTTAATTTGTGAAATCGTGTCTTGCTCATTTTCACTTCCCGACTCGTGACCTACATTTTCCACTACACCATTAACGAATTGTGGTGGTGGAATGATTTCAACACTACAAACCTCATCATTTGAAAGAAGACTTACCGCGCTAATGTGCACATTCCTCACATTGCGTGTGCTTGAGCTTTGATGCTTCGGGTTTATTGTGGTGTCACTTGGCAATCTTCCGCCATTTCCTCGTATTTGGGCCATTTCTTCGGCTAGTTGACCCACTTGTTTTGACAAGGTCTTGTGCGACTTGTCTCGCACCTCATTCTCTTTCCTTGTCTCCTTCATCATATTCAACATGACGTCCATTTTTGCACTCAAATCATCACCGCCACCTTGATTATTCGCCGACCCGCTACTATTACCCCATTGGTGAAACCCCGTTGATAAGTGTTATCCCAGTTTTGATACCCTTGGTTACCATCCTCTTGGTTGTAATTGTTGTGTTGGTAACCCCCTTGGTTACCGCCTTGATTTCTCGGTTGGAAATTTGGGTTCATTTGATTCGAAGTGTTACCATACCTAAGGTTAGGATGGTTCATCAAACCCGGGTGATAAGTGTTGGAGTTCATGTCGTATTGCTTCCCTTCTCTATACACTTGGTTCACCTCTTCGTTAGCTTATGCCATGTTAACTTGGCCCTTTTCGGTCCGATTACCAATATCCCCACAATCTTCGCACACCGCAAACTGAACCGCCCCCACATCCTTTTTCTTCGTACGGGCCAACTCCAGCTCTAATGTGGCGATTCAATCCTAGGCACTCGAGTCAAGATCGGGAAGAGATCGGGAAACGAGACGCTTTTTGGCTCATCTGCCATAGCAACCGCTTTGGAGTTTTTGCTCATTCTTTCTATGAACTCCCAATCACCTTCCCCGTGGTTGTTTAACAAAGTACCATTACTTGCCGATTGCAAGTACTTGTGATCCTCGGCATCTAACCCCCGTATAATACACTTCAATAATTCCCATATCGGAATTTGACGGTGAGGGCATATCCGAACTAATTCTTTGAAATGAGCAAGTGCCTTACATAACAACTCACCTGAGAACTGTTGAAACGACCGAATCTCATCTCGTGCATCATCGGTTTTCGCGATCGAGTAGTATTCGTCAAGCAATACTTGTTGCATTTCTACCCAAGTACGAATACTGTTCGCCGGAAGTGTGAGAAACCACTATTTCGCCTTATCCTTCAACGAGAATTGGAACAATCTTAATTTCAGCTCCTAAATCTCGAAATTATGGCCCCCGATTGTGCCACATATAGCGGAGAATTCCGCCGAATGTGTATACGAGTCATCATGTGTCCTTCAATTGAAGTGAGGTAGGATGTTGATGTAATTGGGCTTGCACTCAAATGATCTCCTCCCTCGAGGTGTAGGCATAATAGGTGAGTTATTTTCTGTGACCATCGGTCTAAATCGCCCATTAACATCTCGTGGGCCTTGTTGTTGTTGACGACGAGGAGGACCATTAACCTCTTGATTCCCCAACCTTTGGTTACCTCTTCTATCATCACTCCTATCACCACCTTGATTTCCCCCACCCATGAATTGTGGAATCCGGTTACTGTTAGCATTATTTTTGTTGTTGTTACCATAATCCCTGTCATTCCGGTTCCTTTGATTATTTCGTGGTTGACAGTTATTGCCATACCCGTAATTTCGACCATAATCATAATCATAATCATAATCATAACCTTCGTTGTTCCCCACAAAGTTGGCGTTTTGATAGCCCATGTCTTCATACTCATAACCTCTAGCATGATATAAATTCCCCACATTGTCATCACCCCAAACATCATCTTCAAACCGCTCATTATAATTCCCGCCATCATCCGAGTATTCGAATGAATACTCACATGTTCAGGTGATTGGTAACCGGGAACGCTATACGGTGCATCGCCGGGAATATTGTTCCTTAAATCATCAAAATTGAGGAACTGATCTTCATTGATCACAGGATTGCCATGATTGGGTTAACTCCATGGTTGGCGTTAATATTTCAGTTGTTAAGATTGAGTGGTAATGGTTTCTGTTGGTTTTGGTTTTGAGGTGGAGATGTGGGTGTACGTTGGTTATTGTTTTGGTTTTGACCACGAGTTTGGAATGGTGGTGTTGGTGGTCTTGAGTTGTTACCACCCTCCGGTTGGTCGTTTTGGAAGTTTTGGTTTTGAGGAGGGTAGTTTGGGTATTGATAGTGATGTTAGTTTTGGTTGTTTGGGTGATTGGAATTTTGGCCATTTGAATGGGTCCAAAAGAAGGTGTAGGTGGTGAGTTGGGTTTGGGTGGATTAGAGACAAGGGTTGCCTCTAACCGGTTGGCTAAGTTCCTTCGCACTAACCGCTAAACTTCCGGTTTAAACACCAACGGTGACGTTCTTTCGGAGTTTCGTGTATGCATGCACTACCTGTAACCTGCACAAGTAACAACCCGTGTAACACAAAAGCAGAAAAGGTATAACGAAACAAGCACTTTAAACAAATAATCATGAAATCAATTAGTATCCAAACGCAAAGCGCACGAACCCCCGACAACGGCGCCAAATTTGATCGGAGTGTCGCGCCCTGGTCAAAGATAATATTTATAAACCCGATTTACCCTTAACTAGTGGTATTACGTGGTCGATCCATGATGAGTTTGTGGTTTGCGCGCAGACAAGATTGATTTTAAAGGTTGTCACAATTATGAAGCTTGCTAAGAAATTGATTAATTTGTTTGTTTGGAAAGGTTGTCGGAATGTACCGACGATTTTGGTACTCAAATGATTACTACTAAGACTTAAATGATTGCACGAAAACTTGATTGATGGTTTAAACAATCATTGAGAAACTAGGTTCAGACTCGGTTCAACAATTGCAAAGCCTAGGGTTGCTAAACATTTTAATATTGATTCAGTTGAATTTGTCATTAACGGTTTTCTATCACGAAGCTTAGGTGCCAATTGCTATCAACGCGTACCGCAATACACTTCATTACTTCGAACAAGTAAATCCTTTTGAAAGATAAAGCATAAATACACAAACTTATTTCGCAAAGTCAAATTTTATAATCATTTGACAATTCACAAATGTAGTTCAAATGTTGGAGAATTATCAATATCTTCAAAACACAAAACAACTTGTCAAAAATCAACTAAGAAACATAAAGCAAACCCTAAACCTTATAAAAGTCTACACCGGGGTGAAACCCGCGAGAATTAGCCGCTCATGGTGAACAGAACGTGATCAACGATTGGAAGAGCTCGAACTTTGACATCTTGAAGCCTTGAAGAGTAGTGTGATGAAGGTTAGGGTTACGGTGGATGATTATCGAGAATGGATTGGTGGGATGATAGAAAGAATGATGATTAGGGTTAGGGAACTGAGGATGGATGATGAATTTGGATGATGATAGATGAATTGGATGGATTGGGATTGAAGGTTGGGGTGTTCTTGGCTCCAAAGTGGTGTTCAAACTCTCAAAATTGCGTAACTCCCAAAGAAATGGTCAAAAACCTGGATATAACCCGTCCCCAAACATCAAAATTTAAAAATTCATGTTTTGTATCAGGGAAGGGCGTCGCCGACGACCCTTGGTTTGTTAAATGGCTCCTGACGGCCAAAACTATTGCCTACGAAAAAAATCCACCCGACGGCGCTTTCTAGAGGGCGTCGGCGAATAGCAAGTAAGGCGTCGGCAGCTACCTCTCTAAAACCTGTTTTTCTGATTTCTTTGTTTCACGTTCCTGGTTGATCCTGTTCGCTTCCTGATGCTCCGTAAAGCTCCCGAATAGCTCCTTAAACTCTGTTAGACCTACAAAACACAATTCTAATCAAAGTAGGCCATTCGAAACTAAGAGTTATGTAAAAACATACACTTAAACACAATAAGACACCGATTTTCGACCACTTATCATAACTCATATTCTATCTCACGATGTTTGAAGTTCAGACTCATATCTGCCGCACTGCTTCACTTAGTTTTTCCTCATGTGCTTCTTTTTTCTTAACTTTGACTCAATTTCCGCTCCTTTTGCACACGAACACCAGAAAACATCAGTCCTCTGAGTACGACCTATAAATAACTAAAAATGACTAGAAAACTATCGAAAACATATACAAAATACAAGGGAAAAATGGTGCGCTGTGCAACACATCAGTTGTCGTGGGAAGAGGATTGTCGATTGTCTGGTGCAAAGTACGGCTTGTCTTCCGAAGATGCTGAGGGTTGTATTTTGGAGCAGATAGAGATCATGCCCTTTTTGTTGTTGTTACCTCCTTACTTAGGGCTGTAAACGAGCTGAGCCGAACCAGGGTGGGCTCAAGCTTGGCTCATTTTTCTTAACGAGTTGGAAAGTTGGGTTCGGGCTCGGCTCGTTAAAAAATCAAGCCACCTCGTGGCTCGTCGAGCCGACTCATTTTTCTTAACGAGCTGAAAAGTTGGGCTCGGGCTCGTGGCTCGTCGAGCCGACTCGTTTATTTAAAAAGAGTTTATATTTTTGAATTTTTTTACACATAATGATATACATAAAATTAAAAAAACAATAAATAAAACATTATTTAGGCTAATAGAATAGTAATTTTGGGCAAACTATAAAATAACGAACAAGAAAAGATTCTATGTTACTTACCTTAATATATTTTTTTAAAGCAATATTACTAATTAAGACTATAGCTTAACAATCTGTTTCTTTCGATTAAAAAAGAACCATGTTACTAATTAAACAACATTTCTTAAATATATTAGAATATATGCAAACACATATATAATTTGGGGTTTAATTTAAACGAGCCAAATGAGTGAGCTAACGAGCGAGCCATGAATCGAACCAACCTTGGCTCGGGCTCGGCTCGTTTAAAACCGAACCGAGCCGAGTCAACTCATTTAAAACCGAGCTGATTTCGAACCGAGCTTTTTTTGAACTTTTTTCGAGCGAGCCTCGGCTTTTAGAACGGCCCTATCCTTACCCTCGCGACTCGCTTTTCACCCATTCTTTTCCATTGTTTTAAGCCTTTTCTGTTTGTACGAAAACCTTTGTCGTGGCCGGTCAGGCAATGAATGAGCTCATCGCTCCTAACGCCCTATTTGAACCTTGTTATGACATCCTCGTGTGACGCCTTTTTTATGTCCACCGAATCCTTCGTGTGACGCCTTTTTGACTGAAATGTTGTGAAAACTGATCAACCAGATCTTGCAAATTATCGATCTTCCTTGGTGGCAAACTATCAAACCATGCGCGGGCTGCGCTCGTGTGTGTTTGGGCGAACATGTGGCACAAAGGAGGGAGTGTCTATCGCGTGACACTCCAACAACGTAAAACCCCTGAAGGTGGTCGTCTGGGTCTATCAAACCATCATATTTCCCAATATTGTTGGGAATCTTTGTTCTTGATAGAAGTGGGGCTTGCGCTATCCGCACGATGAATTTTGACTTTTCTACAAAGGCCGCTGGCCTGTAAAATTTGGTGAGGTCATATTCGCGTTGTGTTAGTATTCTGTTCTTGGGCATTGTGGTGATTGAGACTGTTATCATTTTTGGTATAATAAATCTTTGTTTCCTCATCGCTATAGGTTGGGTTGAACTGTCACCGTAGGCATCACCATAAGTAACGTCGTGGCCCCTGCCGTGATTGTCGCCATGGTCCTGACCATAGGTGTCGTCATAGGCTCCGCCATGCTGTCCTGGTTGCCTACTAGGCCTCCTCCCCTATTGACGGGGTCCTGCCCCATGTCTTCCGCTACAGTTGGACCCGCAACCTTGTCCTTGGTCGATTTGCTTCCCTCTCCCATGACCACTCATTGTCAACGGTTGGTCTTGTGATTGGGAGGTGTGTGGGGAGTTACCTTAGGACAAAGTTCAAACTATTGTGAGCTTGTGCTCATGGACCTTTTTCTCATACTCTAAACGTAGCCGATCTTGCTCTTGGACATACCACATCTGCGAACTAACTAATCGACGCAGATGTACCAGAAGCTTGGTTGTGTTGCGGGGTATGAGGATTCTGGTTAAACTAAAAATAATGATTAGAAATTGGGGAGGCAATGGATGGCGAAACAACTTTGGCGTTATGGCTTATTTGGTTTTGATCACCCCGTCGGTATTCGCCCTCGAAGAAGCTGAGTGGCAATTCCAGATCCTGCCATTGGCGAAACTGAGGTGAAAAGAGGAATCAGAGGTATAGAACTCATAATGATCGGAAAAAGACAAAATTGATGTTGTTCTAGCTGAAAATATGGATGGAGCCAATGAAGAAACACCAATTAATCGGATAGACTAGATAAATGCTCAAATAGGTATGAAGAGATCCGATCTTCACAAGCTCTATAAACTTGATGAATCTGTAAAATTAAGAACACTGTGAGACTGTTAGACTACCATGATATTTATCTCTGCATTTATGTACACTTATTTATTTTTGTATCTAGACCCTTCCTTGTATATGTATTTATTCCCCTCTTGTATTTTATTGAATTCATTCAATTGGTAAATACATTCACATGGTATCATACGCCTAGTCTGATCCTCTCTCTTCCCCATCTCTTCGCTTCCTCTTCCCTCCTTCTCTATCATGGCTGCCGGATCTTCATCCAACATGGATGGCTCCCTTAGTCTGAACTCAGTATTTCACATGCTCACCATTAAGTTATCATCATCTAATTACCTTGTCTGGAGGAGTCACATGCTCCCTGTTCTAGCCCTAAACAACCTTCTATCACATGTGGTTGGCTCCTCCTCTATTCCAGCCGTCGAAATCACTAACGGAGATAAAACTTCTCCAAACCCAGCATTGGCTTCTTGGATGGCTGAAGAACAGAAAACTAAAATCATCCTTCAAGCTTCTTTAACTAAAGAAGCTTTGACTGAAATTCTCGGACTCTCCTCGGCTCGGGATATATGTCTTGCCCTTGAGTCTGCTTATAGTAATACTTCTATCGAACGCATTCAAAACCTTCGTGACCAACTTCGTCACACGGTCAAAGGGTCTTCTTCGGTGGCTGAATTTGGTCGTAAATTCAAATACATATGTGATCAACTTTCTGCGGTTGGACAACCAGTGGATGAAACTAATAAGTTGCATTGGTTCCTATGTAGTCTTGGCTCCGCTTTTGAGACTTTTTCCACCGTCATCCGTGCATCCAAACAGTCTCCGGCTTTTCGTGATCTTCTTGTGCAAGCGGAAAGTCACGAACTTTTTCTCCGCTCCATTCACGGTAACACAACACCTACTGTTGCTTTTAATGTTCAACATTCTAGGGTAGCTTCTCAGTCCAGGGAGTGGGGGTAGATCTTTTTGGGGTGGTTCAATAGGTGGTCGGGGTCGTCGTCCTCCCCACTGTCAATTATGCCGTACCGACGGTCATTATGCCAACATGTGCCCTCAACTTTCCCACTTTGCTACTAAGACCACTCCTACAGAGTGATATAGCTAAAGCATTCCAGGCTCAATGTCATGTCAGTTCCACTATCTCTGATTGGACTGCTGATACTGGGGCTACTAATCATATGGCGAATACAACCGATGTGGTTCCTAATGCTACCCCATATCCAGGAAAAGGTAATGTTACATTTGGTAATGGTGGTAAACTGCCAGTTCCACATATTGGTTCTTCGGTTATCTCTTCTAATATACGGTTGAATGATGTTTTAGTTGTTCCCAATATTCAAAAGTACCTGCTTTCTATAAGTAAACTAACCGCTGAAATCCGTTGGATGTGCTTTTTTCACAACCAAATTTTTATACTCAGGATCGCAAGACGAAACAAGCTCTGGCGCAAGGAAGATGTGAAAACGGCCTTTATGTGTTGCATTCCGGTCCTCAAGCTTCTGTTTCCGTTTCAAATAATAAGGCATCTTTTGAACTTTGGCACCAAAGATTAGGTTATGTGTCTGTTGACACCATTTTGGAATTAAATAAAGACGGTTATTTATGTGTTACTTCATTACTACCTAAACCGGTTTTGTGCTTAGCTTGTCAAATGTCTAAATCGAGCCGTTTGTCTTTTGATATTAATGAACAACGGGCATTATACCCTTTGGATTTAGTTCACTGTGATTTATGGGGACCATCACCCGTTACTTCTCATGATGGTTATAGATTCTATGCCTTGTTTGTGGATGATTATTCTCGGTTTAGTTGGCTCTACCCATTAAGAACAAAGTCAGAATTTCACACAATTTTATCTGTTTTTATGAAATTTGTGCAAACTCAGTTTTCAAGAAAAATTAAAGTATTACAAACCGATGGTGGCACGAAATTCCTAAATCAAAATGTTCGATGGTTACTTGAAGATAACGGGACGTTTCATCGTCTTTCGTGTCCTTATACGCCTCAACAGAATGGTCGGGTTGAACGTAAGCACCGACTTGTGGTTGAAACTGGTTTGGCAATGTTATTTCATGGGCATGTTTCTCCTTCTTTTTGGGTTGAAGCTTTCAGCTCCGTAGTGTACATTATAAACCGGTTACCTACGGTTATTTTGGGTCACCAGTCACCTTTCGAGACTTTGTTTCATCGCAAACCATCTTACAACAATTTTTGTCCTTTTGCCTGCCGGGTCTACCCGTGCCTACGTGATTATGCGCCAAACAAATTATCTCCACGTAGTCTACCGTGCATCTTCTTGGGTTATTCCTCTCAATATAAGGGATACCGTTGTTTTTATCCTATCACATCTAGAACATATGTGACTCGCCTTGCACGTTTTGAAGAAACTGAATTTCCATTTGTTGGGAGTATGTCGTCAACTGATCCTACATCTCTGTCTCTATCATTATTTTTAGACGACACCGCTAATGTGGAAATAATTTCTCCAACCTCGGTTGTCAACAATGCACCACCCAAGCCCAATACATCACCAATGCCCAACCCATCAGCCCCTTGTGGGCTTTGTCTTGACTCCACTCCTCCTATGGGGCCTGAAACTAACGTACCCATCTCCCCACCTGCTTCCCCAAAATTAAGTTCTACCATCATTGAGCCCACTTCATCTCAACCCACTAACTCTTCATCTGGGACAGTTGACGTTGGGCCTACACCACAGCCAAATCCTGCTCCTCAACATGCACCCACTATAACCGGTCAACCTCACTCCATACATCATATGACGGCTAGATCCAAATCCGGCATATTTAAACCTAAACATCGTGCTGACCTAGCCCATACGACTCATCATGCCTTATATGCTGCCCTCTTTGCTTCCCGTGATCCTAAAGGGTTTAAATCTGCTAGCAAAAGTCAGCATTGGATGGACGCCATGAATCATGAGTTACATGCTCTTCAAACTAATTGTACATGGACCCTTGTCCCACGTCCTACAAACCATAATGTTGTGGGGTCGAAATAGCTCTTTCGCACAAAATTTAGACATGATGGCTCCATTGAACGCCACAAAGCACGGCTCGTTGCACAAGGGTTTAGCCAAATTCCAGGACTTGACTACTTTCACATATTTAGCCCAGTTGTTAAAGCGTCCACCATTAGGGTCGTTCTTTCTCTTGCAATCATCCATGACTGGAAGCTTCACCAGTTGGATGTTAATAACGCTTTTCTTCATGGGCAACTATCTGAACTTGTTTATATGGAACAACCGCCTGGCTTTGCTGATCCTCGCTTCCTTAATCACGTGTGTCGCCTTAATAAAGCCATCTATGGCCTCAAGCAAGCCCTAAGGGCTTGGTTTCAACGGCTAAGTAACTTCTTGGTTCTGAATGGATTTACATGCAGTAGAGCTGATCCATCTCTCTTTGTTTATTCCCGTGATAATTGCATCATGTATCTTTTAGTGTATGTCGATGACCTCATTCTTACTGACAATCATCCTCAAATATTGACATCCTTGATCACTCGGTTGAATCGGGAATTTGCAATTAAAGATCTTGGAAGTCTAAACTACTTCCTTGGTCTCGAGGCAACTAGATCTTCTAATGGCCTATTCCTCTGTCAAACGAAATACGCCCATGATATTCTTCAGCGTGCCAATCTTCTTGATGCTAAACCGGTTCCTACCCCTGTGTCAACCAATGTTATTTTCATTTCTCAGGGAGATCCTTACAAGGATCCCACTCATTATCGCTCTCTTGTCGGAGCTCTACAATACTTGACCATAACTCGTCCAGACATTTCCTATGCAGTAAACCAGGTCAACCAGTTCTTGCAACGACCTACTGATCTTCATTATCAGCATGTCAAAAGGATTCTTCGCTATGTCAAAGGCACATTGGATTTCGGTCTCACCTTCACCAAACCCTCTCGCACCACCATTCTTGGATATTCTGATGCTGACTGGGCTCGGTGTCTTGAGACACGTCACTCTACCTTTGGGTATTCTATGTTCCTTGGTGGAAATTTAGTATCCTGGAGTGCTAAGAAACAACCAACCGTGTCTCGTTCCAGTTGTGAATCTGAGTATCGTAGCTGCTGCTGAGATTATTTGGCTTACTCATTTGCTTCGTGAGCTACATGACTTACCACCGGATCGCCCGACACTGCTATGTGACAATCAGAGTGCCCTTTTTCTTACCCAGAATCCTGTTGCGCACAAACGTGCCAAGCATCTTGATCTTGATTACCATTTTATTCGTGAACTAGTCTCTGCTGGGAAGCTTCACACCAAATTTGTTCCTACCAAGCTCCAGGTGGCTGACATCTTCACCAAAGGTCTATCTCGATCTCAATTTCAGTTCTTTCGTGCGCAGCTTCGCCTTGGACCGCCCCCGTCTCGCTTGAGGGGGGATGTTAGACTACCATGATATTTATCTCTGCATTATGTATAATTATTTATTTTTGTATCTAGACCCTTCCTTGTATATGTATTTATACCCCTCTTGTATTTTATTGAATTCATTCAATTGGAAAATACATTCACAGAGACTCGTTACGAGAAGGAGAGGTGGGGGCTTCTTCCCGTAACCACCATCTGGCGTGGAATAAGTAATGTTCTTAGAGATGATGAATTGTAGTAAGGGTGAGAATAGAGAGCGTAGAGTCTAGAATGATTTCACCTTGATAAAGTGTAGTATTAATAGTTGGAAGGATGGGACACAATTGGATGAGACGTTGCTATCAGGAATATCCATTTATTCCCCTCTGCCATGATAGTTAGTGTCCATAGAGGTGGGTATGCGCCCATGGGCTCTTATTGGGCACATGTCGCTTTCAGATTCCTTCTTGTCTCTTTGGTGTCAACCGATATGGTGGTTTAGGAGGGAGTGAATCCGCGTCGTGTGATTGGCCAGATGTCGCTGTTAATCATGTGTACTTTGCGATAACCGCTAGTGGAGATAACCTGGTATAGTGATACGTGGACCATCATTGGTTACACGTCGCTTTTGTCTTGTACCCTTTGCTCTCTCGTGCTTGCTTATCTCCATGTGGCGGGTGGGCCTCGTGGATGACCTATCAAGGCTAGCTGGTTATTTTGTGGGCTGGATATGGGTTTTTCCTGGACCCGCAAGTGGTCCGGGACCATATCTCTTCAATAACCAATTGTACAAAAATCAAGATTCATCTCAGATTCTTTCACTCACTCAGCAGACCTAACTTGTCTTACCATGAATCCAGATCCCTAGTGTGAAACTCATATTTGTGTCAAGTAAGATGATATATGACCCATGAAGTATCCACTTTACTATTATGTTCACGTATTTCTTTTAGTTATGTTTGCTTCTTGTTTGTAAGCCTATATAAAGGCCACAAGTTTATGAATGAAGGTGTGCAGAAAATTGAATCGATTTTAGTCTTGTTTTTATCTTTGTTTCTTGGAACCTAACCCACTCTATATGGTACCTATCGGGAGATTGACAATCACGAATCGGTCTTTAACATAAGACATCATCCAAAATTTGACGCTACAACCGGACTTGAAAATTGAATAAGAAGATTATAAACATAAACTTCACGCTATACAAAGTAAGATAGAATGTTAATTCATATCTCGTTGATGAAGTTAAGCACAATCGAACTTGTTTCTTTGACCCTCTTATGACCATCTTAGAACCTTCGAGTGCATATGTTATCCCAACACTACCGCCACCCGTCCACATAAGCTCTCCACCCGAGCCACACGGTGTATCTTTTTAGGCTACCCGGCTAACCATCGAGGCTATCGATGTCTAGACCTCGCCACGGGAAAAGTCATCTGTTCGCGACATGTAACATTTGATGAGTCGGTCTTTCATTTGCAAAACCCGACACTCCTCCTGACTACTAGTGTCTCCAAACCGAACCTTCCTCTACCCTTTTCGATTCCTCTATAACCCAACCCATCAAAGCCCCACAGTCCCACACTACACCTCCCGGCCCGTAACCTAACACCCCGGCCCTACCCTCTCATTTTGGCGTCCAATACCAACCTCGAACAACCATCCTTGTCCCCTCACCCTCTTCCTCTACTCCTTCCTCTCCCCCTCACTCACCTCAGCCACCTACACCGTCCACCTCCACACAACTGATTCCTCCCTCCACCTCTCTTTCGCCTCACTACCCACCACTTTCACACCCCATGGTTACTAGATTTAAGGATGGTACCTATAAACCTCGTTTTCCTATAAACCTTCACACTCAATCTGATTCCACCTTGTCCCCAATCCCAACCTCTCACTTTAAAGCACTCACCGATCCAAATTGGCACACTGCTATGAAAGATGAATATCAAGCCCTATTGGATAATCAAACATGGGTGCTTGTACCTAGACCACCCGATGTTAATATCATCAGATGCATGTGGCTCTTTCGCTACAAGCTCAATGCCGATGGGACTTTACAATGATACAAAGCTCGGTTGGTTGTTAATGGTAAAAGCCAATAAGTTGGTGTGGAATGTGATGAAACTTTTACTCTGGTGGTAAAGCCCACTACCATTCGTACGGTCCTCATTTTTGCGGTTTCACAGGCTTGGCCGATACACCTATTAGACGTTAAGAATGCGTTTCTTCATGGTGACCTACATGAAACCGTTTATATGTTTTAACCCCCGGGGTTCACAGATTCTCCACATCCTAATTATGTTTGCAGGTTGACTAAATCTTTATACCGGTTGAAACAGGCGCCTAGGGCATGGTATGACAGGTTTTCTACATACTTAATCAAATGCGGTTTTCGAAGCACCATCAACGACACATCATTGTTTTTCTATCGAAAAGGTACCCAAAAAACTTATTTATTACTTTATGTGGACGATATTATTTTAATAGCATCCGACAACAACCTGCTGCGCAACATCATCACCACTTTATCTACTGAGTTTAGTGTGTCGGATTTGGGTTCCCTTCACCATTTTCTCGGTATTCATGTCACCAAACGTGACAGTGGCTTATTTCTCTATTAAAGTACATATGCTACCGAGATCTTGGACCGAGCAAACATGTCAAATTGCAAAGATCCCAAACCTGCAATCCTTTAGATTCCGATCGAACTAAAACCCTAATAAAATTTGTACCCCAAATAACAAAACTAAAACCCTAATAAAATTTGCCCAGCCGCAACATGAAACAATCACAACATCATCTCCACATTCTGTACCAAATCATTGATATCAATTGCAAAGATCCCAAACCTGCAATCCTTTAGATTCCGATCAGAAACAACAAATAAGCTTTACCTTTAATTTAAGGTCAACAAAAATCAGATCTGAACCACAGACAGATCTGAAACAAACTTCAGTCGAACACTTAGAAATACTTCCGGAAAGAAAATTATCAGAAAATTCTGCGGAAGAAACGGTTTCGCCAGTTAGATTCTCTCTCTACAAACTATTTCTCTCACTACTCTCTCTCTCTAAAAAAATGTGTATTTACAGGTATCTCTTTCTAGAAATAGGAAACAAAGAAGATCATGAAGAAATAACTTGATGAAGAACAGATCTTGATTCTGATTATTTCTTCAACTTCTTGAACTTTTATGTATTTCAGATGTGTAATTATTTGTAGCAACTTTGAAATATAATTTTAGATAGATTTGTCGAATTTTGAAATTCACACCAAAGAGATTATTGTTTCAGTTATTAGCATTGATTTTACAGTTGTGGTTGTGGTGGTGGTGGGTTTAAAGAGAGAGAGTGTGTGGGAGGAGGAAGAAGATGATGAGAGGTTGGGGTCATCTCTTTTTTTTTTTTTAATTTTTCTTAATTGTTAAGGGCAATATACTCATTTAACACATACCTAACTGAGAAATTTAATATAGGTTAGTGATAAGGATCACCCGTGTGCAAAAATTACAACTACCGGGATCAAGTGTGTAATTATTAAACCACTAGGACCAAGTTTGCAATATTTGCAAACCACAGAGACCAACCAAACATTTAACTTTTATTATTATTATTAAATTGTTACTATCAATCTAATTATTCTACTATTAATTTAAAATTTACAAATACTGGGTTATTAGTGAAAGGAAAAAAAACTAAATGATGAAACGTTAAAAAAAACAAAAAATAGTTATAAAACATACACAAGAAAACTAGTTAAAATGTGTAAACATGCAATTTTAAAATTTTGGTAATAATAAGGCTAATATAATCATTATATAATTTATTTTTAATAAAATAAATCCGAATGAGTAAATTTTCATCTTTGTTAATTAAAAAAGGAGATATACGCAGTTTTGGATTTGAGTTGGGTAAATATGTCATTAAAGAACTTTATAAGAGGAATATGCAATTGCTCCTTATTTAAAAGTTGAGTAAACTGTTAATTGGAACGTTAGTTTTTTTGTTTGTAAAATTACCCATTTACCCCTCCTGGAACCATAAAAACCATAATTCTTTCCCCAATTCATGTTATCTTCTACCTTGTTCATCTCTGTTACCTCGTTTATCTTTGCTTCATCTTCAAAGTGTTCCAAAGTGCCACAACGTCTGGTTCTTCTTCAAGTGTTTACCGTCCAAAACTGAACTCGAAGAGGACCGAACCGTCTGATATCATTTGTGCTTGTGGTGAACGGTGTACAAGATATCTAGGTCGAAGGCAAACCCAGACCAGCGGTATATGTGTTGTGTAAGTAACTACATTACAAGTATGTAGATTGTTTGATTTGTTTTGCACCTTCTGATGTTCGATTGTAGGTAGGAGCATGTGGGTTTCTTCGATGGGTTGATCTCCCTATAGAAGGAATGTCAAATTTTTCGTGAGGTACTTCCTGCTTTATTACAGAGTATCAAAGAAAATGATGATTTGGCCAAGTGCAAAGACCAATTGGCTTAGTACAAAGATTAGGATGTGATGAAATGGAAGATTGTGTTTAGGGATTACTTTGTTCTTGTTTGTGTTGTTTTACATGATTAAATAGTGTAATGTATTATTTGTGTTACTATGTACGTTTGTTTTAGATCAGCTGTGGATATAATGATTGATGTAATGGTTTATCTTCATTTTGCAAGTTCTTATTATTGGTTTTAATCTTATTTTGGTAGCTACATTGTAAGCCTGATGCAGTTGCTGCAAATGAAAAAGATGAACCTGTACAGGGTTTGGATGAAATTGTAGTTGCAGCAAAAGATGAACCTGAAAGGTATATATTCATTGAAGATCAAAACTTTGGGCAAATCCGACCTTATTTAGGAGAAGAAAGGGCACCTAAAGAGTGTCTTGAAGATCCGACAAAAGACTATGACCCTGAAGTGTTGAAACATGCATAGGATTACAACTTTGAGGATGAAAAGGAGGATTGGTACCACAATCCGTATGAAGGGGAACATGGTTCAGATTCTGATTGGTGATGTTTGGATGATTGTCACATGAAATAACTTAGTTTGTACTTTTAAATGTATTAATTAATTATAATTTTAAATGTATTAATTAAAAAATGTGGGAGGGGAAATGAAGTATTAACAATTTAAGTTTAACTAGAATTAACGACCTGCGCGTTGTGGCGGGAATTTACATAAACCATGTGGACTCCCGTGTCTCACGTTATGTCGGATCCGTAAAACCGCAAAAAGATTATCACGAAAAGGTGTTGATAAAAACTAACGTGAAGGTGTGGCGTTATTTCATTAACACATGGCTAGTAGATGCACAATTGCTTAACACGACTTCATCATTTGCCTCAATCACCTTCGTTCTCGTGGGCAGATTTCATCAACTTCGTTTGCTAAATTAAATAGAAAAAATAAGATTTGTCAACAAAACCTATAGACTACCAAATTCATAACTACACTAAAGTAGTACGGAATCATGAAAATTAAATATAAGCAGGTAGTATTTACTCATGATCTAACCGACATATCATGACGAAACCCAATTCAAATCATGCCAAAAAAAATTAAGGATCACTAAAAACCACAAAACAACAAAATTTTGATACCAAAAACCTGGTACGCAATGCCTATTGGGTTTCGAACACTCTCTGGAAAATCAAGACTTACTCAATTGTACACAAATCCACTTGTCTGAGAGTCTAGTTTCATAATAAGAAAACTAATCCATGTGCAGACAAATTAACATTAAATTTTAAGAGGCTCAGATATATAATCAATAAAGAAGACGCGGGTTACACCAAGGCTGAAAATACACAGTTCCATAGTCATAAAATATTAACTATGCCATCCGGATATTGGCTCGCCAAGATACGGGTCAGATCTTCAATGCCCACCATTTACAACTATCATCATAGCCTATAAACAAATATACCAAACAATACAAAATTGGTATGCTTAACTAACTTGTACACAAAACATCAAAAGATTGTAAAAAATTGAACAGTCACACATAACACAAACTTACAAAATTAAGAGAGGGATAATATATGATGAAAGAAAGGTTTTATTATGATGGGGAAGTGTGAACATGTGTATGAAGATGAACCATACAATTCAATTTTTTTGAAAAACACCCAAAGCCCAAGTTACAATCACCAAAGCTCAAAATTATTGTTTATTTATAGTGTTGAAATTAATATATAACATATTAAAATATAGGAAAACAAAAAAAAATACATATAAGTTCAGGACAAACTGGCTCAATTAAGTTCGAGCTCAGCTTTTAAGATGGAGAGAGGAACAATGGCGAAGCTTGAGATTTCCAAGGGGGGTTGAAAACTTATATACCCGAAAATTTATGTAGAACCGGGGGTCGAAAACGTATATATTCAAAAAATTATATACGAAAACTACATATATAACACTACTGAGCGAAAAGTTCGGGGGTTCGGACCCCATAAGCTTTGGCGAAACCCCAAAAACTCAATCATCTACAACACTGACCATGGACCACGGACCACGGCGAAACCCTAAAAACTGACCATGGACCACGGCGAAACCCTAAAAACTCTTTAGCGGAAAGTTCGGGGGTTTGCAAACACTGACCATGGACCACGGAGAAACCCTAAAAACTCTTTCATATACCGTCAGTCTCCTCAATCATCTACAACATTTGTCTTCCTCTTCGCTCCGGTAAGCTTTGGCGTCTCTTGTTAAATAAATATGTTTGATTTTCAACTTGAATTGAAAGCAAGTCAGCTTCTTGATTGGATCTTCCACTTTCGATGAACCAGTCAATTAAATTTACTCAAACTTGCAATGTTAAATATCAATCAGTATCACTTGCCTGGTTCTGATTAATGATGTTTCAGGCCCTTTAATTACTGATACATTTTCTTATTCTTATATAAATTGTATGGATAAGTTTTCAAGACACTCTGTCCCAAAATTCCTATTGGAAATGTTTTGGTTCCAGTTTTTACTCCTTTGTATGTTTTTATTTTATTTTTTATCATCATACAATTTACACTGCTGGATCATATACCAATCCTGTTAATATATCTATAGTAATGTTACAAGACTTCTTCTTCTTCTTTTTTTTTCTTTTTTTTGTAAATGTAAACCTATTCTTGTAAAAAGGGAGTTTACACCAATACCAAACGCAGGACAAAACTAGTTTAGCAATATTGCAGGGGACTACGATCCCTTCCGCTAACTCTGTACCATATCACACGTCCGCATGCCGTTTAGCAATGTTGATGCCATTTGGCCCTTGCTTCTCAAGCCGGAATCCTAGCTAGCATCGCTTTCCAAAGGAAAATGCTTACTTGAATAGGAACCTAATTAAACTAGACCAGAGCCCTACCTGGTTTGTTAGATGTATCAATCAATGTGGAGACGGATATCTATGACTGAAAAACATAAAACCATGGGGTGGTGGTCCATTGGAAAAGTCAAAGCCTTTAAAACACCTAGGTTGGGAAGGGAAGGGCTTGGGTTCAAGTCCCACAGACAACAGGGGATTAAAAAAATTAGCCGTTAAAAAAAAAGAATAGAGTGTGCTGATCATTTCCCACAATTACCTGCCCTTAAGTTATCTATTCCAATCTGTGACGTTCTTTTAAGGCAATTCTTTAACCCATGCAATTGGAAACAGTTTTATAATGTAGAATCTTGAGTCGTTTAGTGTTTTTTTTCTTAGTTTTGTTGTTTATGTTTCCCTTCTGTTATGGGTTGTTCCTTAGTTCCTTGCTAAGGTCCAGCTCTTTGGTTGGCAATAAAGTCTCGTTTTGAAGGTCAAAAAAATTGTTTCACCAGTTCATCGAACTCACCCCACAAATTAAACTACGTTCACACACTACCGGCAAAATGAGGGATTTAACATACTACTAACAATTCGAGAAGGCTCAAACTATCTGCAAACCAACCTTGCCTATTTGCACACTTAGGGTTTACCTACGCTGGGTATAGACTTATACGCAGTGTATAGGGTTACACGTATACGCTGCGTATAGCCACCTTTTTCAATTTCCAAGAGAATCTCTGATATGATGTGTTTTGTCCCTTTATATATGTTGCGTATAATCCTATACGCAGCGTATATAAATGGCTTTTTTTAAGAAACATTGTGATACATTGTTTATCGTTTTAACAAACTTTTATAATAAGTATTTTTTAAAAAACAAATAAATAAATAACATTGTTAAGTATTTTATCGTATAATACGTATAATATAGGTCTCGTATACGCCTATGGATGTGGCATCGTATCATATAGTATAGTATAAATCTCGTATATGGCTTGTACGTGTAATATCATATTGTATCCTTTCGTATCGTATAATGTAGTAAAACATTATTACGTATTCTATCGTATAGTATATAAAATAGGTCTCGTATAGGCCTATGGATAGAGTATCGTATCATATAGTGTAGCATAAATCTCGTATAAGGCCTGTACGTGTAATATAATATTGTATCCTTTTGTATCGTATAATGTAGTAAAAACATTGTTAGGTATTCTATCGTATAGTATATAATATAGGTCTCCCATAGGCCTACGGATGGAGTATCGTATCATATAGTGTAGTAGTATAAATCTCGTATAGGCCTATTCGTATAATATAATATTGTACCCTATCGTATCGTATAGTGTAGTATAAGTCATGTATAGGCATATACGTGTAGTATGGTCTCGTATAGGCCTATAGGTGTAGTATAGTATCTTATCATATTGTGTAGTATAAGTGCTTTATAGGTCTCGTATAGGCTTATAGGTCTCATATATATAATATTGTACCTATCGTATCGTATAGTGTAGTATAAATCGATTCTGGTTTGCCGCCCAAAACATCCAGCGCGTTCACAGCCCATTACCAACTGTTTTCTTTCCAAACATGGCCACCACAGTTAATTCTGGATTTCCGGTCATGACTCCTTTCCTTTTCTTGTATCAATCACGAATAAGAAACAAAATCCCGACTCGATTCGTTGCGTGAATCCTATATAAATACCGAACATTCTCCTCACAGTTTCACACCCTCTCATCTCCCACTCAAGCACTCTCACTCTCTCTGTCTGCTCCATTTGAACGTCGCCAGAATATGAGACTTCGCCGGAGCACGCCGGAGCACGCCGGAGAAGACGACCGGAGTCGCCGGAAGGCTCGGCTCAACCCCTCTCGGTTCGGTAACCATCGTAAACCTCTTATGCATCGTTACTATTCGTTTGTTTTAGTAATACCATAAGAATGATAATGGTGATCACATTAAGCAAAGTTTCATAATGGTGATCACATTAAGCAAAGTTACAAGATCTGTGTGTTTTTGAGAACTAAGGAGATAACATATTTATCCTAAAAGTTTTAAAACTCCGAAAAGACCAACACCAAGCTGGTGTTGTTGCACGTTGTGCTGGTCGCGAGTTCGAATCACGGTTTGCTCTCTGTGCTTGTTTGGGTCTGCATTGGGCCAAATTTTTAAATCTTTTCTTTTGTTCTGGGCCAGGCCGATTGGGCCAGGACCTTTTTTTGGGCTGCCAAGATTTCTGTTAACACTTTGTAACTAGAGATGGGCATAAAAACCGGTTCCGAACCCGAACCGGTAGAACCGAACTGGAACCGGTTCAGTTCCTACCCGACATTAAGTAGAACCGGTTCCGGGTTCAAAATACCCGTTGGTTCCAACCCGGTTCCACAATTTTACCATTTGAATCGGGTAGTAACCGGTTCCTACCCGTACCCGGTTCCTACCGTTGGAACCGGTTCCTGACCGTCATAATGTTACCGTTGGAACCGGTTATAGCATGTTACCGTTGGAACTGGTTCCTGACCGTTGGAACCGATTCTATATATATTGTTTAGAAATCTATTGTTTAGCACACAATTTCTCATACCTATTCTTCTTGTTACATTTCTTTCTTGTTCTTTTTCACATTCTAATCAACAAATGGCCTCAAAGAGTTCCAAAAACGCAAATTCACAATCCGTTAACAATGTTTCTCAAGATCAATCGGTTCCATATGTGGTTGGAACATTGTCTCATAATCGCAGTAAGGAAGTTTGGAGCAATTGGGAGTTGGTCGAGATGAGTGACGGCTCGCAAAAAGCTCAATGTAAACATTGTGGATCGTTATTAGCCAAGGAATCAAACTCAACGTTAACGAAGCATATTAATAAGTATTGCAAAGTTTTAAAGGAAATGACATCCGGTCAAGTTCCACTATCCAATGATGGTACCATTTTTCGTTATGAGCAAAAATTAGCTCGCGATCGAATGGCGAAGTTGGTGATACAAAAAGCGTTGCCGTTTGGACACTTCGACGACCCCATCTTACAAATCTTATTCGGGAGACGCAACAACCTCGCTATAAACATGTAAGTCATCGCACTTTAAAACGTCTTTGTTTAAGTTTATGGGAAAATGCAAAAAAAAGATTTAATTGTTTTTTTAAGAATTTAAAAACTAGTGTAAACCTAACTAGTGATGTGTGGTCGGCTCCACATGGTTTACCGGAATCGTACATATGTGTCACCGCTCATTGGGTTGATCCCGATACATGGCAAATGATGAAGCGTACGATTGTGTTTGACGAGTTTCCTTCTCCTCATACGGGAGAAAATATTTATAAAATTATAAATGGCACAATAATTAAATATGGTTTAGAAGATAAAATTTTTTCAATATCCTTTGATAACGCTCAAACAACACAACGGCGATTGAAAAATTAAAGTTGAAGTACCAACCAATACTTGATGGTGTTTTTTTTCACATACGATGTGTTGCACATATTATTAACTTAGTAGTGCAAACCGGTTTAAAAGATCAATTTGTATCGGATTTTATTATAGCATTTAGAGCTATGCTCCAAGATGTTTTCAAAAGTGGAAGTGTGTTTTCTCTTAGTGGCAGGGTTTTTGTCAATTAGAAGAACAAGACTAACTCCGGAATAGCTAGAGATGGCAATATGCTTAAAGGACCATTTGGATGCCGTTGATCGTGTTCAACATAAAACTAGTCTAGAAGATGAAGTTGAGTTAGAGCATAAAATTGTTGACGAAGAGGAGGACGAAGAAGTGGAGACTAACGATTCGGACGACGATTGTACCGAGGTACCCGCACCTAAGAGAAACTCATCGGAAAGTGTTGCACCTGCCGCTAGTAAACGATCAAAGAAATAAAATCTTACTATAACCGGTTCTGAGTAATTTTTTTATTTTTTTTTGTAACCGGTTAATTTTTTTATATATTGTAACCGGTTAATTTGTTTTTTAATTTTAACCGATTATTGTTACTATTTTTATTTATCAATGTAACTAATAATAAAAATCAAACATAACAAACACAATAGAAAGAAACATTACACAAACTTTATTAAAACACCAACGATAACATTTATCAGGAACCGGTAAGTAGCAAGGGGTTTATATACAAAAAAAACGATTTTTTAATCAGGAACCGGTTCCAACGGTAACATTTTATCAGGAACCGGTTCTGAACAGTAAAAGTCAGGTTTTTACTGTCAGGAACCGGTTCTGAACAGTAAAAGTCAGGTTTTTACTGTCAGGAACCGGTTCCGCACCATACCCGGTTCCACACCATAACCGGTTCCATAATACCCGTACCCGGTTCTACACGGTTCCATATTCTTGGGTGTGAACCCGGGTAGGAACCGGACCCGGTTCCACACCATACCCGGTTCCAACGACATCCAAGCAGAACGGTTCCGAGTTGGAACCGGTCCCTGGTAATAATAAAACCCGATTATGCCCATCTCTATTTATAACAGTTTATTTCATTGTTGTTATGAATCAAGTTCCTATTATAACCAGTTATTAAAATTATCCTTTTATTATTATTATTATTATTATTTTTTTTTTTTTAAGTTTTATTAGACTAATATTTTATATGATATTATTATTACAACTAGTAACAATTAGTCACATAGTAGTATTCTGATAATTAACAATTTATTAGCAATATAACTAACCGATCACCAAATTCATACCAAACTATTGGAGCGTTTCTCTATCAAGACCTATCTAAATAACACCCTTCAAACCCATAACCCAATAACGAATTTTTGTATTATCATCTAGATTAAACGCTCATGTTGATACTTCAATCTTTACTCGTGCACTTATTCAAGAAAACTATATGCAACCTAAGGTGAGTATACTTGATCCCCTTTTTGTTTTATCACTTTTGGGGTGCAACATGTATTTTATATCAAGACACATGACACTTGAAACTTATTTGAAACATACTCTATCCATTTAAACATGAAACATGAAACTTGTGATACTTGAGACTTTGATGCTATGTGAACGTTAATCCTTGTGTAGTTCCGCCTTAACAATGGTAGTACTATGCATATGCTATAGGGTAATGCACCTCCCCGTTAGTCTTAGGGTGTTGTTAGGATGAGATGTATACCTCCCGTTAAACTTTGGGAAAGGCATTGGATACTTGGGCTATCACTTGGACTGCGTTAGCTCGCATGGCGAAACTTGTTATATGTTTTCGTGTTGGATATGAGTCTTTAAACTTTTAATCTATTATGCTATGTATCAAACTTATATACTCACCAACATATTTTGTTGATGTTATTTTAATACATGTTGCAGGTTGATAGTCAAGACCTGAAGAAATCAAGTTAGGACAAGCTTTAGAAACGCATTTTAACAAATAGTTGTTATCTTTATATTCTATTTGACACTTTGTATTGAATCTGTAGTTATCAATGAAATTGCTTTAATTTATATTGTCACAAATAGTGTTATGATGCTTTTGAACGATTTGTTCGTCTCATCCTGATGTTTCCGCCATCGGTTGGGGTGTGACAAACGCCGTATTTTCTCATACTTTCCATATTTAGAAAGCTCGCTTGTAATGCTATTTTTTGAAACTTTGTAATCTCGTTCTAGTCATTTCGTTGTAATCAATGTCAAATCCGAGACTTGAATCATAATGAAATTCGTATTTTTATTTCAATTCATGCTATACACATTCATACGCTATACATATGATGCTCGATTCATACTACTTGAAAATGTTTGATAAATTTACAAATACGTGACGTACATGCATTATACGATACAAATACACGATCCTCATACTAAATCATACTTGTTTTTACTTGATTATGTGATTAAGTTACATAAATAACCCTTATCTATGCCTTTTTATGCGAAAAACACCTTAAAACTATCAAAAACAAACTTCAGGGACTAAAAATGACAAAAATCAACAAAGTTTGGGGAATTTACCTTCTCACGGGCCTCGTGTGTTTCCCTTTTCTTCTCGCGCCCCGCCAAAAGGTGGAATCCGCAGAAAGTTTGATCTGGTCATGGATTGGGAAGTTTTGTGTTGGTTGGATTGTGTTTCTTGCACTTATTACACTCAACCACTAAGCCTAGCTCACTCCTATTTAATCCAACTCATTCCCACTCTTTTCCCACTTTACAAACACTCTAATCTCTCTCCCGAACACTCTAAATCCAGCTGAGAAATCAGTAGCAAGGCAGATTCACTAGAAGTTGCAAAAGTGAGCATAACCTCACTTATACTTCATCTTTTTCATTCATTCTTCTTTCAAAACACTTGGAACAACCTTGGGTATGATTCCATGGGTTCTCCTTGGAGAATCTGGACCTGGAACTTCACCACAAAGGCTCCAAAGTGGACTAAACTTTCTGTTTTATTCTAAACTTTGTTAAACCTAACTAAACTTGAGTTTTTTCATCTCAAACCTATGTCCTAATGCTCATAATCAAATGAATGGTTAGTTGGGCTTAAAAACAAGGCTGAGACATGTTAAATTAGAGGTTAAAACCTCATAAATATTTTGTTTTGATTAGGGTTTACACCCACAAGTAGTGTTCAAGATTAGTCTTGATGAATGTGTGATATATGGACTAGCTTGGGCTATCCTGAATGAGAATCCACACACTACTTGTGATTTCTCATCACCATCCCAAAGTGGTTTGCTAGATGAAAGTAATACAACCCCGTCTAGCCTTCGACTTGTGTCGACGCGGCTCACCGGGTTGTAGCTTACTTGGCTACTTGGTATGATGATAACCATGTATTCCATTTCTTTTAATATGAAACTTGTTCATGACCCTCCTTGTGTTTATGACACAACTGTAGTGGTGAACCTTTGAGGTGCCTAAATGGAAGCTTTTCTTCCTACCTCATGTATGAAATCTATGACTCAAAGAGGTGCCTAAATGGAGACTTTGATCTTCTACCTCATGCTTGATTTATATTTTAAGTACCTTATCTAAGTATATATATATATGACTATGTAACAAAGACGTAATAATAACTTAATAGTTACTTGTTAAGAAACTCGTTACATCATGTAAAGACCATACACTTGTTATGATTCTAATGGATCTTGAATCCATGAAAACACATCAAACCATTGAGGTCTCTATAGTGTCAAGAACAAGTATTATGAGTACAAGATGATTATTTTCATAAGACTATTTTCACGTTATTTTAAGTTCCGAATCTATAATCTTCCTTTAACTCCCAACACTCATACGCCTTTGTTACTTCTTGTAGAAGGACAAGGTGCTCCAAGATAATCAACCAAACACTCTTGGAATTCAAGTCGGATAAGCTTGCAAAACCGTGAGTATACTCGATCCCGTTTCTACCTTTTTAATATTTTGGGTGCAACATTACAAAACACAATAAAAACTCGCTTACAAATTTACTCTATCCGTTACAACATGATACTTGTTTATATACTTGAACCATGCATGCTATGTTAGACTTGTGTTATATGCTCATTAACTTTGCTAGCCAACCTTAACAAATATAGCGCTATAGGAGTAACGCCCGCCCGTATGCTTGTGGTATTGTTAAGTAAACTATTAAAACACCCATTTTATGACGATGATGGGTAATCACAATTGCGTTACACTATGGATTGACATATAAGAGCACATGTTTAGTATGTTATGACAATTATATACAATGTTGCCTTGTCGGATATGAGACAAACTTTATTCACTATTATGCTATGTAACAAACTTGTATGCCCGCCAATTTTTGTTGATATATATTATTTTAATACATGTTGCAAGAAACTAAGTTGATGCTGATGAAGAAACATGTTAGGGTGGATTAGATACACACCTAGTTTTAATTTCATGTATTTTGTTCTATGTTGTTTTGTCATTTGAAACTTGTCGTATTTCCTTTCTGAACCATTGTATTACCAATTTAGTATCAATGAAATTTTACATTATTAAATATTGTCTCAAAGTAGTGTTATGACGTTTTGAGCAATTTGTTCGTCTCATCCCGATGTTTCCTCCATCGGTTGGGGTGTGACAAGTATATATGGTTATACATACCCCCAAAGTATAAAAGGGTGTTTAAATATGTCCTAGTCTATTCCTATGATATTCAGTGACAAAGAGTGAGGCTAAGCATAATATGTGGTAAATGATTTGAATAAAGCATGATAACCACAATGCTTTTAATGACCTCACCTATGTTAGAGAAAAGTGTGGTAACTTCGAATGGAATTGAGGGCACAATTCCTAGAGCTCTCGCAGACCAGGAAAATGTTCCACGACCATTAAAGGACACGACTATGAGGAGATGACCAGACTAAAGAGAGTCTTGTGTGAAGTGTATTGTCGTCTACACAAACGGCAGACGAGTTCTACTCAGAGCTAGTGGGCTAAGTGCATTTCATGAGCGAAGGTTCAAAGGGTAACACCTACCTATTTTATGCAAAACTCAACTGTCGAGGTTCAATTAGAAATTTTATGTGTTTTGAACGATCTCCATTCATATGGGGGATTGTTGTAAATTTGGTGAATGGATATTTAAATACATTTATAATTTAATGAAATTATAATTAATAATTAGAATCTTTATGGTGACAAACTCTTGAGTAGATTTTTTATGTCACTTGATTAGCTTTTATTAGAGTTTTTGTGTCTCTAATTAAATCACTAATTAAGTGAAACTTTTATTAGAGTTTATGTCTCTAATAAAATCACCAATTAAGAGAAACTCTTCATTACTCACAACTCTTGTATAAATGGTAGGCTATCTGCCTCATTGGTATAATGAGAAAAATACTAGATAAGAGTTACAAGAAAAATACATGAATATATCGAGAGTTCTTGAAAACAAGAAATACTTGAAGACCCATGTGTTGGGTACTTAGAGAGATATGTTTTCTCTATTCGATTTCATCACCTTCGTATCATTATTTTCCACAACTTCTAACAACATAACTTTATCCTGCGTAACCTCGGGCGTGTGGCCATCTCCGACAGTACAAACTACTTCGGCTATTGTACCCTGAGAGACAGATGCGTCGTCTTCAGTAGAGGCGCAAATCTGTTTTAAGGGAAGCGTGTTGAACACGTGCCTCAACAAAAAATCGTCAACGTTTTAGTGTGCTCTTTGTCGAAGTCAATGAGTATTTTCAAGACTCAAGACGACGAGTACTCGAGTCTAAGATGCTATCAAGTGCGCGTGAATGACCCACCAGAGATGCGGCTTGAATCAAGATTGGTATATATACTGATAGAGTAAACTGCCATTTTGGTCACTGATGTTTGGGCAGTTTTGCCACTTTAGTCCAAATCTCAAAGTTTTTTGTATCTAGGTCCCTGTGGTTTCATTTTTGTTACCATTTTGGTCCAAAAGTGAAATCAACTCAGATTTATCAAAAAAGCCCCTACTATTTTGTCCCTTTCCTGAGGGGTAAAATGGTCATTTAAGCATTATATATATAAATACAATAAAAAAACCTCAAAACACACCTCTCTCTCTCTCTAAACTCTGCTCTCTCAAAACACCTCTCTCTCTCTCTCTCTCTATAACACCCCCTCAAAACACCACCCGCCGCCACCTCATCCCTGTCACAGCCCAACCGATGGCGGAAACATCGGGGTAGTGGCACTTGGCGAATCAGATTGATCAAGAGATTCCATAACAACCATTTCAAAGATAATAATCAACATTCAATATCCCATACTATCAAACTCATAAACCTTCAAAATAACCATTTCAACAAATCTCTTAACATAAATCCAATTCGATCTCCCCTAGATTTTATTACAAACCATTCTAAACAAACTAACAAAAACGAACTAAACTACGCATGCAACATCCAAGGCATCCAAGCTAAATCCTCAACCTGTTACATACGTTAAAATACAAGTCAATACAATTAAGTAAATGTGAGCATACGAGTTTGAATAATACTTAGCATGGTCGAGAAAACGTTTGCGAAACAATCTAATTACATATCATGATACACCAAAACACTTAACTTAACATAGGCTTATTTCTCATACTAACTACCGTGAAAAGGCTTGCGCGACCATCCTAACTAGACCCCGTCGGGTGTTAGCCACACTATAGTACCATTCTAGCTAAGGAGGCAAGTTAACAAAAATAAGTCCTAGTCACATGTTTCTAGTATCACGTATCGAGCATATACAATCAGATTATTCGCGTGTGATAAAAAGTTTGATTTTGTGAAGTGATTTTGATATAGGAACGTATGTAACACCCAAAAAGTGCGTTAAAGCGAAAATGGGTCAAATATACTCACTGGGGGTGCGTTTTGGTAAGACTTAAGATTCTGAGGAGAGTTGCGGAGTGCGTCAGATCAGCCTGTAAACGAACAGAAGTGTATCAGTCTTCCGAAAAGCTGAAACGGTGAAGTTTCAGTTGAGCAGTAGCAAGTTCGGCGAACTTGTATGTAGACATGCAAGTTCGAGCGAACTTGCATGGTTTTGGTGAGTTGAGAGTCAAGTTCGGGCGAACTTGCCAGTTTCTCAAGGAAACTTGACAAGTTCGAGCGATCTTATGGTTAACCTTGACAGGTGAGATAAGTTCGAGCGAACTTGGGGGTTCCTGAAGAGAATTTTGTGCATTTCCACTCAAGTTCGGCCGAACTTGACCCTTAGAGGGCAAGTTCGAGCGAACTTGACATGCTGTGTTGACAAGATCAGTGCACTCGCGAGCGAACTTGATGTTTTCGGGTCCAAAATCTTGCGTTTTGGCGTCGTTTGCTGATTAAATTGAGTGTTCATCCCTCCAACCCTGTGCTACTGAGCAAACTTAGGTCGGAGAGGTCTTTTAGAGCGGTTTTAGCCGTTTTACAAAAGCGTGGGCTAATCCGGGCGAACTCGGGGTTCGTCCGGGTTAGTCCGGCTTGTGTAAATCAACATAAACGTCCTTGTGCTTCCAGATCTGGGATCTTGAATGATAAATGTTTCGTTTCATATCAGAAAATGAACAAAACATCATCAAAAGTCCGTATTTTGTGTAAAAATCAATGTTCAAAAGGTTTTGCTCAGATCTAAGCATAGATCTGAGTGAAAATCAGAAGTTTTATGTAAAAAGATGAAGATTTTCGTAAACAAAGACGATTTGGTGAAAACGAAGGCTATGCCTTGTGCCAAAATCGTTGTAAACCGTTGTAAAACGTTGATAAACGTTGTTGTAGTTGAAATCAGGTTGATTCTTACTTAGAACTCAAAAGTTTCGGGTTTGAGAGCTCTGAGCGAAGTTGCAGCAAGTTCAAATGAGAGAATGAAGCTGGGTATTTATAGGAGAAAACAAAAATGGAGGCTGGTGAGGTCAAGTTCGGTCGAACTTGTACAGATTTGTACAAGTTCGCGCGAACTTGTAGGGATTTCAAGAGGATATTAGCCAAGTTCGGCCGAACTTGCTGAGTCCTTAGAGGCTCAGATAAGTTCGAGCGAACTTAGAGGAGAAAAGGAAAGTCCAAGTTTGGCCAGTCAAGTTCGGCCGAACTTGGTATCACCAAGTTCGAGCGAAGTTGACCCAAAAGTTGGGTTTTCCTCGTTTATTTCGCGTTAAGAGTTCCTTTGGCTATTCGGTTCGTATTAAATAGTTATATTAAGCATTGTAATTGATGTAATAGTGCGATTTAGCGATTCGAGTGTGCGAGAGCGATGCGATAGCGATTGTAATCATAACCAAACACACACAAACACGTAATTATCATATAAACACATAACCAATGTTACCACATAATTCCAATAAACCAAATAAGTGATTGCGTTGCGATTGCGATGAGATAGCGATGAGACTTAATAAGTGATTAGATGCGATAATAACGTACACAATCATATTAGTTAACATAAACTTTATTATCAACCGAATCTCGGGATTACAAAAGATAGGTACACCGGAAAGACAAATGAAAAGATAACAACGAATTTCCGAGTTATTACAATCCCCCCTTTTCACCACACTTATTTAGGAAACTTATGCAGTGACTTTGGAACCACCCCTGTGAGATGATTGTTAGAAAGATCAAGAACTTGAAGCCCATGAAGACCCTTATCAGGAATATGACCAACAAGTGAGTTATTAGCAAGATTGAAAGCAGCAAAAGGAGAAGTGCCAGAAATACCATTGGATCTAAGGCTCAAGATCTGTAAACCTAAGCGTCTGCTAATGGTGTTTGCCGGAATAGGGCCGTGAAAACCAACTCTGGGAAGGCGGAGACCGTGACACGTGACCCATCTTCACTGCACGTGACCCCGGTCCAATGGTTACACACAGTAGTTGAGTTTGCATCCCAGTTTAAATCGCACGAGTGTGCAAAATTGTTAATAAAATCCAACAATGCCCTTTTATCATCTTCAAGAAAACTGGCATTTGCTCCAAACCAGAGCAAACCCACCAAGAAAAACTTGAAAATTTTGATTTTTTGGAATAAAGATTGAATCTTTTTCAACATAAGTTATGAACTACAGATGTAGGGTGATTATGTAGCTGAATTGGATCAGACCCATTAAATGACAGTTTACTCCATTTTTTTTATATTTTGCTAATCACAGCTAATATATTAACTCACTCACACATATGAATTTTAAAAAAAAATATTAGTTGTTGATGACCGATTTGAAGATGAAAGTTTGTGGATTTTGGGTGATTGAAGTGTGTAGGGGTGTGGGTTTTAGAGTTTGGTAAAATAGAGAAGATGAGAATATGAAGATCTGAAAAGGCATTACATAATTTAATTATTTTAATTAATAATTTGTTATAATAACTTATAAAACGACTATTTTGTCCCTGAGGAAAATGACAAAATAGCATGAGCTTTTTTGAGAAATCTGAGTTGATTTCACTTTTGGGCAAAAATGGCAACAAAAATGAAAACACAGGGACCCAGATACAAAAGGTTTGAGATTTGGACTAAAGTGGCAAAACTGGCTAAACCACAGGGACCAAAATGATAGTTTACTCAAAATTATATTTTATATTCCTTTTATTTAGTTAATGCAACCGGTATTGTACTATGATATTTCCTACGAATAACGAGAGTCTCGTTATTACATATTTTTGTAATTATATTTTATAAAAGGTGAACCTAGTTCTTACAACCCGGATGTAGGAGAAACACATCTACTAGAACCATTGCGGATCATGCGTATAGAATTCCCATAATCATAGATTTCCATTTCGCCGGGAAGCCCATGTGTGATAAAACCGTGATCAAGAACATCCAGTTTAGTGTAATTATTAAACGTTAAAAGATGACACAAAACCATTACACACATATTTAAACGATGACACGCAAGAATAAGTGTCATAAAATATTCAGATTTTACCATTGATGACACTATTTCTATGACACATGCGTTTGTGTGTATAGTGTGTGTTATTGTTCTTGTGTTACTAAAATATTTTTTCTAGTAGTGAAGAGTATTGGGCCAAGACCCTTCTCACCGCCACAGTTCCAGACAATCTTTTTAGTTTATGATGGGGAGTAAGGAACAACTAGTGAACTTACCTCCCACTAAGATATGTTTTTTAAATCTGTTGCACAAAAGAGTTAGCCTAACAATGCACGACACTATGAATTTGTATTGAAAATATGAAGAACTTCAGCTTTAATAACGTTTGGTTCAACCTGCCACTCGCTAATATTTAAAATAATGTTGGTAGATTGAGACCTAGATTATAAATTTGTTACTATTCGAAATTTCGATTAGCTATGCCACCCCATTAAAACTTTGGCATAAAACTTATTGAGCTATAAAAAGTGTAAAAAAGTGCATACTGTTTGGCCTTAAATCTATTCACGTCTTTCAATATGTCTAGTTAGGTGTCTTGTAACATGCAATTGACTTGATCTTGCGAATATCATCTTTCTGAAGATAATAGGTCGAGAAATACTTGTCTTGGCTACTTTCTTTAGTTTCACTGTTTATTAAAATCTTCAGAAAGTGTTGTATTAAGATTCACTATTCATCTTGTTAGATAATACTTTTTTTTATTTAAATTAAATTTACAATCACAAGACTTTTCATAGTTATCATGTGAGTTTTCACTTATTTTCTTAAATAATCTTGTTTCCTAGTTTGATTATGAGAGTACGAGCATCGTCTGTTATACAAAATAACTCTAAATAGCACATATTCACTAGTCAAACTTTATACCGAGTACAAAGCGTAACTTAGACTCCAAGTTAACTGATCATGAAAATGATCGAACAAACATTGACCATAACAAAGCTATTAATTATTTTATCCTACCCATTTACAAATTTCTGGGTATTTTCCTACGCTTTGAATTGTATATCCTTACAATTATACAATTCTAAGTTGGGTGTACGCTTGCTACTGGTCAGTTTTTTTTTCTTTCTTTTTAACGTTTTTGTTTATTTTAACTTTAACTTTCAACATTAGTATGTGTACTTACAACTTTTTTTCTTTCTTTTTACAGTTTTTGTTTATTTTTAACTTTTAATTTTCAACATTTAGTATGTGTACTTACAATTTTTTTTTCTTTCTTTTTAACGTTTTTGTTTATTTTAACTTTTAACTTTCAACATTTAGTATGTGTACTTACAACCCTCCAATTTTCTAAAATCTATATAATCACTTTTATGTGCTTACATTTATGTAAGTGTCCGTATAAATTCAGGTTGATTACGGTTTAGTTCTTTACCCTTCAACATTTAGTATTGGCAGTTACAAGCCTTCAATTTCCTAAAAACTTTATAATTATTTTTTACGTGTTTATATTGATGTATCTGCTGGTATAAATTCAAGTTGATTACGTTTCTTTGAAAATGGGTAGGCTCAAATATAATATGTTTCTCCATTTTTTTGGTACATTTTCAGTTAATTTACGTTTTGGCCTAAATTTAGTTTTAAAACAAGCCGGGTTAAATATAGTATGTTTTCATTACGCTTTATAAATTCGGCTTACTTTACGTTTCGGTCCCACCACAACGCGCGGTAACACTTTTAACTTAAAAAAACATAATTTTTTACTTATTTTTACGTGCGTATCGGGTATAAGATCAGGTTGGTGTTCGGCATAAATTTCTTTTATAAAAAAGTTGAGCCATGTAAAATAAGTTTCCGTGCTTATTTTTATGTACATATTCAGTTTATCTATGTTTTGATGTAACTTTTGTTTAGAAACGGTTCATGTCTTTACTGCACAAATCCGAGTTACTTTACATTTGGACCCGCCGCATCGGACGGGTAGATTTACTATTTTTGATATATACACAAGATTCTAGTCTCTGACCTGAATTTTAATCTTACTATGAAAACAAAAATTGACCCCTTTTTTTTCTAACCTACCTATAGGGTATATTTTTCATCAATCAAAAGTGGCTGGTCGGTGACATCACTCACTGACGGTTTAGACCCTCGATAAAAAGCTCATGATCTGGGGTAAGGAAATTTACGCGTCATTTTTTAATCTTTGGGGCCACTTTTTTCTATTAGAAAACATTCTTTTATAATTCACGGTGACCTTGGGACAACATATTGGATTTGTTGCGCCTAAAGACACTTGTTATATTCTTGTTGATCAGTAATTTTGAAAAAATAAAGTTGTTTTGTTGATTTCTTCCGACAAAATGGATATATTTGTGATTTCCCTTTAGAAATCTATTTTTCTTTTGTTATGTGTTCTTAACCTTCTAAATCATATATATTCAAAGATACAAATTAGTTTGTTGTAAATGGACAAATGTGAGTTTTGGGTTAACCAAATCGGCAAATCCATCTCGAAACCGAATATGTTTCGACCCTGTATTCATCTTAACTGCAAAATTTCCTTTCTGGGTTATTACATAATTTGGAATCTTTTTAAAACTACAATTGTATAGACTTCATGTATTTTCATTACAAATAAATTGCTGGTATTGAATTTCAAACTTGTAAAGTGTCATTATTTTTATTTTATAGTAGAGAATGTTTTGGATATATCACAAATAGTTAAATGTTTCTTAACAATATGTCTATACTGAATATACATCATCACAAATAGTTAAATGTTTTGTTGACTATATGTTATAATAGAGTGACTCTACCATAAGACCTTGCATTTGCAACAACCAATGCAGTCGTAATCTGTCACTAGAGGCATTTGGGATGCTTTGGCTGATGGGAACATAATAGACGCTAAGCATCATTTGGCCTTTGCAACGGGCATTGCGACGGAAAGTTCTGTCACTAATTATCCACGAAATTTGCGACAGAAGAATACCGACGGATAGTGATGGATTTTTGTGCCATTGGCAATAGAAACTAGTACGTATTTTTGGACCTCAAAACTACCCTTTAGCGTGCAATGGTTTCCGTACCAAATAACAGAAGGAATTTGTGACTGATTTTCAATAACCCTTTTTTAATTAGAGCAACGAATTTGCCATCGGTCACTAAACAGTTTGATTTTTTTTTTCAGTTTCCAGATTTTTTTTGTTAAATTCCTAGAATTGTTGAGCCATCTGGTACGCGTTAGGAGATGATTACACACGGGTTACGGGTACATGCTACGCTTGGAGAATATTAATTTACGTGAGTTGGACACACGCATTGTTTAAGGGTCGTTTGTTGATGATACATGATCCGGACTCGTGTATAATTTATTTCGATGCCTTGCAAGTACACAATATCACAGAAAAGTGACTAGTTTCCATGCTTTCTCTTTCGAAAATCTATCCCCTTTGTCCTTTAATTGATATTAATCACTTTAGAACCCCTTAAACGATAGTAGAGTAAGTACAGAATATTCATGACCAGTCTACGGGTTATACCTGATCATGAGTTAAGATACCAAGTCAAGTACGTGTGATAAAAAAAAACGTATTCTACAAGTTTGGAATAATAGTCTATACCTATTTTTTACATGTGTCATTGACCATATATTGTCTGAATCAAGTTTGCCGTAAACGATGGGATAATTGACATATCATCTTTATTCGGTTACTACGGTATATAACCATGTATTACATGGGGTTGTATAATAGAAAAATAAAATATAATAATGTGTACAAAATTTACAATAATGTGTATAATAGAAATTACATAATTGTGTACTGTGTATAAAAAGTTATAAAATTGAAGTATTTTTGTTACGCACAATAACAGAAAAAAAAAGACGATTACAATACACAAATCACTAAATAATTCTTTATGCACGACAATTGTTTTTTTTAATTATATCACCTTTATCAACTTTGAATTGCTTAATCGATCCCTATTATACAATTAAATATATATATGTGTGACATTAATTGAAGTATTTTATTAATATTTAGATTTTGCAGGTTTATAATTCATTGGATTATGTTTCAATATTGTTAGTAAACATAAATGCAAAATTTAGATTTAGGTATTATAATAAATTTACGTATGTTAATATGATTTTAATAATATTATTAACTAATTATGTTTTTGTGGGTTTATAATTCAATTATGTTGCAGTATTCACACTAAAGATAAATGTAAATTTAGATTTAAATATTTATAATACATTTATGTCTATTAATCTGATATCAAATATTATTATTAATTAATTAATTAAAGGACCGCATACATTAGTTATTAAATTAAAATAATAATTAGTAATATTAACAATATTATTATTAAATTAGTGGAGAAAATGTCATGTGGTTAATATGACTCAAATATTAAAGAAATGGGTGCATATATTAGATATTAATTAATATAATAATTAGTAATATTAACAATGTTATTATAAGTTAGTGGAGAGAATGTCATGTGACATTAATAAGAATGTTTTAATAGTATTAGAATGTCATGTGACATTATTAGGAATGTTTTATTAGTATTAGATTTCTTATACATTTAATAAAAAAATGACCAAGTACTAAAAACCGCAGCACCAACAAAAATCAATAAAAAAAATTGTAAATGGTTTTACATGTTTCATAGAGATGGTTCATACAAAGTGTAGATTTTTTAAGAAGCGTAACAGATAATCTCATGGTGGTATGAGACTATGAGTAGAAAATCAAGGCATTTAAGTACTTTTTGACCATTTTCAAATTCCCTTACTTTTTAAAACAAAAAAAATACGTTTGTCATGAGGATTTTTTATCTTTATTTAAATATATTATTAAATTTTTATTCCAGTATTGTTTTGTTTTAATCTAATAGAGAAAATTGTAGTTGGGATAGTACGTTAATGGGAACGTATATGTGTGTGTCGTTGGATCGAGGTAATGGGACAAGTTTAGTGAAGAGACAAAGAGGTTAGTGGTTAACCACAATGAGATGAAAGACGTCGAGTTCTAGCCACGTGTGTGTCTAGGTGTTTATGTGAAAGATGTAGCACTCTCATGGTGTTTTAAAGATGTAAAGCCATTGTAGTGTCTTTGAAGGGCAACACGATAAAGATGATTGTCACATTTACTGTAACATTCGTCGAAAAACGGGTTTCAAAACCCGCTTCGTTTATTAATCAAATATTCAGTTATAAGTTTCGTTGCGTATTTATTGTTCAGATTAATTTTAAACAACACATAATTAATAAATATATTAGAATTTAAAACCATAATTTATAACTAATAATAATAAGTATAAAAAAAATAATAATAGGGTAGCCGGGTTTCGAACCCGGGTCGCCCACAAAGACAAACACACACCACACCGCTCCGCCACACACTTCTTTTGTGTTTAATACCGAAACAAATAACATTTATAATAAAAACCGAAAGTCAAATCTGTAAAACAGCGCGCCAGAACTCGCAATCACCGGAGAAACCTAAACTCCGCGATTTTGGCTATTTTTCCTTTGACTGAAACGGATAAACTGATTTCGACATCAGTTATAACCGTCGCCGGCAATCAATTTTAGTCAAAAACCGTCGGAAATCTTTAATCGCGATTGTTGACCTCAATTCAAACCCAAATCAGCTGCCCTCTTATAAATACCCACTCCAACCTCCTGTAAACCTTTCGCTCAGAACCGAACTCTTTTTCCGAAGCTTTATCCCTTCCAAAGCACGTCGCCGGAGTTTCTTTGCACTCGCCGGAATATCGCCGGAATCACTGAACAGAAAACCGCAGTTGTCTTCAGACGGTATAATTGTCTAAACCTCCCTGCTACCTCTTGATTTATAATTTAATTGTTCAAACCAATAATCGAAACTGTTAAAACAGTTCACTCAGCCGGAAATCGCAAATCAGAGCCGACGAAATCTTGCCGAAAATCTGAAGAAAACTCTCTGTTTGGTATACCATATTACTTAATCTTCACCTTTCTATTCTATTTTCAATCAATTATAAGTTGTTAGTTGATTAAACAAAACAATCGGGTTTCACTGTTCTGTGTTCTTCACAGTGAAGAAGATGAAGTTGAACAAGTGTAATAGTATAATTAAAATCGGATATTTAACCGGGTTAGACACACAGTCCAGCGGTGGACTGTGTGCAAATACAATACACACGTCCCGAGTTCGAATCACGCATGCTACCGACTTTCTGAAATAAAACCAACATTTTTAAAGCCTATTCAGATCAATCCACAGAATGTATATAAGAGGAATATAATCCAGTAGTTAAGCAGATTAGACACACAGCCCAACTGGTTGGGCTGTGCGCACTCGAACCGAAGGTTCCGAGTTCGACTCCGGGTCTCTGCAACCGGTTCGGCCATATTAAATCATTTTTAATAAAAACTAAATAAGGTTAAAGTTAGTTAGTATATATATATAATTAAAACAGAGAATATTTCGGGTTAGACACGTAGCTCAGTTGGTAGAGCTGCGTGCACACAAACAAAAGGTCCCGAGTTCGATCCCACGCACCGCATGGAATAAACACAGTCTGACCGGTCAGACCCGGTCAACTGTCAGAAAGTCAACCCATTTTTTATTATTTTTATTTATTTATTTAATTGAAAAATTATTTAAAAATACTTAAAAATAAGATTTTAAAGTTAGAAAATTTCATTAAACTCACAAAAATAAATCTAAAAATCCCACTAAAGAGCACTAATTAAAAATATTAATCTCAAATAAGATTTACTTATTTATCGAATCATTTCGTTATTATTTAGGTTAGTTTTTCCCTCGTCGGTTGAATCATAAATTCGTGCGCATTCATCGTCATCAAAGAACGCACCCACCGTGAGTGAATCTCTACCAATTCCCCGTTTTAATCATGTTTTATGGTGTATCATGTCACACCCCGACCCGCAACGGAAAAGGTGATCGGGGCATGATTGGGTTATCATCAAAGCTCATGACATTTATTATAACGTTTCATATTCATTAATACAATTTAATGGGAAATTTACAATCATAATTACATCATGTCCTAAACATCATTCTAGACTTCATTGTTTTCTTCTAAGGCATTTCCTAGGTTTTCCTTGCTTCATCCTGTTCACCTGTATCATGTGTAAAAATGGTTTTTTGGATCAACAAAAAGTTGGCGAGTGAATCATATGAAAAACATTTGAACAAGTTTATTTAATTGATTATAAAATAAAGTGCACAACCACACATGAGTAAAAATAGATGTAAACTTATTCACCAATCAATTAATATTAAATAATGCACACATGAATAATAATGGATCGTTTTGAGGCACGCGTTGCTCAACTCGTCTCTCACGAGGAACTGATGGGCCTAATGAAAGATTTGCATATACTTGACAATATGAAATACATAACTACAAACAATATAAACTAAATAATACACACACGAACAATAATGGATTTGTTTTGAAGGCACGCGTTGCTCAACTCGTCTCCCACGAGGAACTGATGGGCCTAATGAATGAATTGCATATAAATTGACAATATGAAATACATAACTACAAACAATGTATACAATCTAAGTTTAGATCACAATATGGTATGGCACAAGTTTAAATAAACGAGTTAATTTTGGTGACACATGACACACCCCAAAACGTGTAATTAAAAAGGGGAGTTGTAAGATTCACTCACATTGGGTGCGTTCGGTTGATGATGTTGAATGCGCACGAAGTTGGTTTTAACCACGAGTGAAACTAACCTAGATAATGGCATAATGGTTCGGTAAGTAAACGGATTTTATTAATCAATTTTAGTAGGATTGTTGGGTGTATTTTTGTGAGTTTAAGGCTATTTTCTAACATTAAAAATGTTATTTTTAAGTATTTTTAATTGATTTTTAAATAAAGTAAATAAATAAAAATAATAAAAAAAAATGTTGACTTTATGACCGTTGACTTGTTAACCATTGACTTTGACTGTTGACCGTTTCGTATGTGTGGATGTATGCGCTGGGTGAGGCTCGAACCCGAGACCTCCCGTACGCGTGCACGCAGCTCTACCAATTGAGCTACGTGTCTAACCCGAAATATTTCTGTTTTTAATTATATTTATATACTAATTGATTTAAACAGAAAATCATTTATTTTTAAAAACGATTTTAATGCATCGAACCGGTGTTCTCCACAGTTCTCGAACCGGGACCTATGGTTTGGGTTAACACACAGTCCACCGCTGGACTGTGTGTCTAACTTATTAAATAATCTGATTTTTATTATACTTATATACAAACTAAATAATTTCCTTTCTGTCTTATATAAAAAGTTTGATAATTGTCCGGACCGGTGCGGTAGTCCGGACTCGAACTCGTGACGTGCGATTAAACGTTCACACAGTCCACCACTGGACTATGTGTCTATCTTGGTTATTATTCCGGTTTTTATTAAACTTAACATCTATGTGAAATGAATCCGGTTCAGTAAAAAAAAAGAACATTTTTATTAAGGCAAGCATGCGTGGGACAAGTATCGAACTCGGGACGTAAGCGTGTTTTATGTGCACACAGGCCACCGCTGGACTGTGTGTCTAACCCGAGTTATATCTTGATTTTAATTATACATATAGACAACTGAAACTTCGTCTTCTTCGTTGGACTTAACCAGAACTAAAGTCCGACTGGTTCGTCGATTAAATCATGTTCTTTTAGTGTGTTGCGGTTAATTATATGTGAGATAAATAAAAAGAATGAAAGATTAAGCGTAAGGTATACCGAACAGTGGCTCCTCTATTTTGCCGGCGAAACTCCGGTGACAGCAGATTATTCTGGCGACATGTGTCTTGCGGCAGAGAGTCTTCAACGAGCTTGAGATGAATGTGGGTGGCTTCGGTATGAGCTCTGGGAGTTCAGTAAGGCACAGAGGTGAAATGTTCGGTTTTTCGGCGAGTTGCAGAAGTTCTCCGGCGAGTGGAATTACATCGGGAAAAAGTGTGATTGTGAGCGAAAAAGCTAACAAAGGTTAGAGGGGGTATTTATAGGGCAGGACATCGACGTATTTGGCCCGTTTTTCGACTTGATTCGTCGGTTAGAAATTTTCCGGCGGTTATGACTTGTATCGCGGACTGGACATCAATTATAACCGACGTCGTTGTTAATATTTAAGTTGAGTCAAAGGTAACCGACGCCGTTTGACGAAATCGTCGGATTTTCCGGCGTCAACGGATTTGGGCGCGTCAGTTTGACTGGGTTTGATTTCTGTTTCGATATTTGAATTAATTGTCTGGATATATTACCAAAGAATACAAGTGGCGGAGTGGTTTGAAGGATAAGTGTTAAGGCTTTGCTGAAACGCTGGCTGACCCGGGTTCGAAACCCGGCAGCATCCTTTTATTTTTATTTTATTATTTTAAATACTTTTTCAAATAAAACTTTTATAATTCAATATACTTATTAATTATGTATCGTTTAAAAATAATTTGGGCATTAAATATGCCACGAAATTTTTAACTGATTGTTCGGTTAATAAACGCAGCGGGTTTGGTAAATCCGGTTTTTGACGGATGTTACAGTATCCCCTGCTTCTTAGAAATTTCGTCCCGAAATTTATGTAGTGACATATTTGTCTAAAAAGGATGGTGTTTAGTTTGACAGTTACATGCTTAGAAAAATAGTAAGAGTTTAAGTTTTTGTTTGAGGCGGTAACGTCCCTTGTAAGGGTTAAGTACCCTGTTACAGGAATCGCTTTTTGTTGCCTACGGTAAAAATATTGATAAGCAGTGTTGATTCACTAAGTATGATTTCTTGCGCAAGAGTTTTGATATGTTTGGAAGGATAGGGTTATATCCTAAAACAAAATTTCCAATACTACAACCTACATGGAACTTCTCATAACCGTCTAATAATGCCTCTGATCCTTTGACAAGAATACTTATATATAGGAAGTACCAGCGGCGTATCCACCATATTCTTGTCAAATTTTCATTGGTTTTATCAGTGAGTTATGATTGGTTCTATGATGTAACTCTAGAACATAAATAAACACAACAACCAATATTTGAGTCCACATTCTGATAGCATACATGTTTGAATGGTAACAGTTCCTCTCTCGTTTGTTATGATGGAGAGGTTAGTTTATGTAGAAATAGAACACAATCCATTTTCTTTAAATGGCGAGATGATATGAATGTAGCACAAATTTCAACCAAGACAATACTAAATCCTACATGGAACTTCTCATAACCGCCTGACAATGCCTCTGATCCTTTGGCAAGAATACTTATATATAGGAAGTACCAGCGGCGTATCCACCATATTCTTGTCAAATTTTCGTTGGTTTTATCCACAAGTTATGATTAGTTACCAAGAAATTACTAAATCCTACATAGATAGAACTTCTCATAACCGCCTGACAATGCCTCTGATCCTTTGACAAGAATACTTATATATAGGAAGTACCAGCGGCGTATCCACCATATTCTTGTCAAATTTTCATTGGTTTTATCAGTGAGTTATGATTGGTTCTATGATGTAACTCTAGAACATAAATAAACACAACAACCAATATTTGAGTCCACATTCTGATAGCATACATGTTTGAATGATGACAACACCTCTCTCGTTTGTTGTGATGGAGAGGTTAGTCATTGTGGAAGTGAGACATAGCTCAACTTCTTTAAATGATGAAATTGAATATGCTGAAATGTATGATGAACAAACTTCGACCAAAACATACTAAATCCTACATGGAACCTCTCATAACCGCCTGATAATGCCTCCGATCCTTTGACAAGAATACTTATATATAGGAAGTACCAGCGGCGTATCCACCATATTCTCGTCAAATTTTCATTGACTTTATCCGCAAGTTATGATTAGTTCTATGTGACTCTACAACAAACACAACAACCAAAAGATCGTATTGCATGTACTGAAAATGAAAAATGTCTGTGCGATCAAGGCTCAATCAAACGGAGCCGATCGTATTGCATGTACTGAAAATAATAAATTTAATCTAAACAATAATCACACAAACAGTTTATACATGGAATCTCTCATAACCGCCTGATAATGCCTCCGATCCTTTGACAAGAATACTTATATATAGGAAGTACCAGCGGCGTATCCACCATATTCTCGTCAAATTTTCAATGACTTTATCCGCAAGTTATGATTAGTTCTGTGTGACTCTACAACAAACACAACAACCACAAGATCGTATTGCATGTACTGAAAATGAAAAATGTCTGTGCGATCAAGGCTCAATCAAACGGAGCCGATCGTATTGCATGTACTGAAAATAATAAATTTAATCTAAACAATAATCACACAAACCGTTTATACATGGAACCTCTCATAACCGCCAGATAATGCCTCTAATCCTTTGGCAAGAATACTTATATATAGGAAGTACCAGCGGCGTATCCACCATATTCTTGTCAAATTCTCATTGGCTTTATCCTTAAGTTATGATTGGTTCTATGTGATTCTAAAACATAAAGAAAAACATAAAACTAAACGATTGGAGTTGAATCTTGATTTTCGGTGAAGAGGACTAGTTGGGTGGTTTCGTTTGGGCCATCATTATCTTCGACAGGATTGGCGTTGATGTTGAAAACTCTTCCTCTTGCTGGTGGCCTAGTGATTGGGTTTTCTTGATTTACTTGGTTAACTGGGTTTGATTGAGCTTGAGCGTTTATGATGTTAACCATTCGAGGGCACGTGTTTCTAAAGTGGGTAGGGTCGCCACAATTGAAACAAGCTCGAACATATGGGAACATGGGGTATTGGGGTTGTTGATAGGTTTGGATCATGTTTTGAGTAGGGGGAGAGATTTGGTTTTGAGGGGTGCGGCAAACCTTGCTCAAATGACCATAGCGTCCACAATTTGCACATAGTCGACAAGGTAAGGTAAGGGGATGGTGATAAAAACAGGTGTTACATCGAGGGTGAGGTCCAAGGTATGGTTTCTTATTTGGGTAAGTTGAGTTGGGTGCTACTTGAGTGATTGGGATAGCTTGGATGGGTATGGCTTGTAAAACTGGTTGATTACGTTGGGTAGTAGCGAAAAGTTGCCCGTCTCTTTTTCTCTTAGAAATGGGTTGAGAAGGGGATTCGGTTTGGGTGGAGTTTGAAGTTTCAGTTGATGCTTTATCCTTCTTCTTCTCCTCCTTGAGGTCTTTGTTCCGGATTCGGTTCTCGGTGAGCTCTGTAGCTAGCTCCATTGCTGCTTCCAAAGTTGCAGGCGTGGTACTTATTACAGAGTCTTGAATCTTTGACAGAAGACCTCGAATGTAGTGCTCGATCAAACGGTAGAGGGGAGTGAACAAGTTGGGAACCATTTGATTTAACTCGAGGAATCTTTTGTTGTATGTGGTGTGGTCGCCTTCCTTTTGCTTCAACGAATAGAACTCTTCTTCTAATTTCTTGATTTCGCTCCTTGGGCAAAACCGTCTTGTCATGATTTCCTTCAACTCTTCCCAAGTCAAAGTCATAGCATCGTCAACGCCTCGTTTGGCCTTCTCTGTATTCCACCAAGTAAGTGCTATTCCATATAAACGACCGGTAGCATATCGCACTTTGCGATCATCGGGGCAATCGCAATTTAGAAAAGTGTTCTCCATTTCTTCAAACCAATGGAGGAGAGCGGTGACACCTTCAGTCCCTTCGTATTTTGGAGGGTCGCATGATTTGAAATGCTTGTAGGTGCATTTAGTGGTATTTGGGGGAGGGTTGATAACATTTTGATCTTCTTGGTTGACAGGATTAGCGGTAAGTGCTTGTTGGACTTGAATTACAATGTTGGGTATTACGGCAGCCATTTGTTGAGCGATTAGGGCAGCCATGCGCTCGCGGGCTTTTCCTGCTCTCATCTTCCTACGGGCGAGGCTAGAAGACATCTACAAGGAATACGTATCATGAGTATGAGTTGGATGTTTTTGGGATCATGGGTCGTATTTAGGAATGAACATTCATAAAATAAATATAGAAAAATAAATCTACTACATCCATAGGATGTCTTGGGCTTTGCTCGTCATTAGGCCTTGCATGCCGCCATATTTCACCTTCGTAATCATGTGGGCCCCCATGAATACCGGGTTTTTCATATGGTTCACATGTGTTAGCCTGGTTACGTACACTAAACCCGGAGAAAATCGAGAAATATGTATATAACGTATGATATTCGGAATGTGTCCAGGTGTAGACACGGTGACACCTCAAAGTGGGGTTAGTTCGAACGACGTTTGGTGTGGCATGCTTTGGCCTAATAGGTCCTTCGTACACTCATCGTTAGTCCCCAGGTAGGCAAACTGGTCCGTTATATTGGATTTATACGAATGCCAACCTAGACAGGACGTTCCGACTACCGATACTTGTACCCTTCCAGTTACTACATGCCCGTCGCAGAACTTACTTTGATGAGATTTGAAAATTTAGACAAAATCTTTGAATAACAAAAGTATGAAGATGATTTGAATATATGAACATTGAAATATGTATGATGAATGTGTATGTAAGTATGTATGTTTGACTGTAAGTATAAACAAATATGAAACAAATAAATATCATAAGTTTGCATGTAACCACCTAATCAATTAAAATTTAGGCAACTATAGTATAGGCTCTAAGGGTCTAATAACCTATCCTATATCCCTATAAACCTGGCTCTGATACCAATCTGTCACACCCCGACCCGCAGTGGAAAAGGTGATCGGGGCATGATTGTGTTATCATCAAAGCTCATGACATTTATTATAACGTTTCATATTCATTAATACAATTTAATGGGAAATTTACAATCATAATTACATCATGTCCTAAACATCATTCTAGACTTCATTGTTTTCTTCTAAGGCATTTCCTAGGTTTTCCTTGCTTCATCTTGTTCACCTGTATCATGTGTAAAAATGGTTTTTGGATCAACAAAAAGTTGGCGAGTGAATCCTATGAAAAAACATTTGAACAAGTTAATTTAATTAATTATAAAATAAAGTGCACAACCACACATGAGTAAAAATAGATGTAAACTTATTCACCAATCAATTAATATTAAATAATGCACACATGAATAATAATGGATCGTTTTGAGGCACGCGTTGCTCAACTCGTCTCTCACGAGGAACTGATGGGCCTAATGAAAGATTTGCATATACTTGACAATATGAAATACATAACTACAAACAATATAAACTAAATAATACACACACGAACAATAATGGATTTGTTTTGAGGCACGCGTTGCTCAACTCGTCTCCCACGAGGAACTGATGGGCCTAATGAATGAATTGCATATAAATTGACAATATGAAATACATAACTACAAACAATGTATACAGATCACAATATGGTATGGCACAAGTTTAAATAAACGAGTTAATTTTGGTGACACATGACACACCCCAAAACGTGTAATTAAAAAGGGGAGTTGTAAGATTCACTCACATTGGGTGCGTTCGGTTGATGATGTTGAATGCGCACGAAGTTGGTTTTAACCACAAGTGAAACTAACCTGGATAATGGCATAATGGTTCGGTAAGTAAACGGATTTTATTAATCAATTTTAGTAGGATTGTTGGGTGTATTTTTGTGAGTTTAAGGCTATTTTCTAACCTTAAAAATGTTATTTTTAAGTATTTTTAATTGATTTTTAAATAAAATAAATAAATAAAAATAATAAAAAAAAATGTTGACTTTATGACCGTTGACTTTATGACCATTGACTTTGACTGTTGACTGTTGACCGGTTCGTATGTGTGTATGTATGCGCTGGGTGAGGCTCGAACCCGAGACCTCCCGTACTCGTGCACGCAGCTCTACCAACTGAGCTACGTGTCTAACCCGAAATATTTCTGTTTTTAATTATATTTATATACTAATTGATTTAAACAGAAAATCATGTATTTTTAAAAACGATTTTAATGCATCGAACCGGTGTTCTCCACAGGTCTCGAACCCGGGACCTGTGGTTTGGGTTAACACACAGTCCACCGCTGGACTGTGTGTCTAACTTGTTAAATAATATGATTTTTATTATACTTATATACAAACTAAATAATTTCCTTTCTGTCTTATATAAAAAGTTTGATAATTGTCCGGACCGGTGCGGTAGTCCGGACTCGAACTCGTGACGTGCGATTAAACGTTCACACAGTCCACCACTGGACTGTGTGTCTATCTTGGTTATTATTCCGGTTTTTATTAAACTTAACATCTATGTGAAATGAATCCGGTTCAGTAAAAAAAAAGAACATTTTTATTAAGGCAAGCATGCATGGGACAAGTATCGAACTCGGGACGTAAGCGTGTTTTATGTGCACACAGTCCACCGCTGGACTGTGTGTCTAACCCGAGTTATATCTTGATTTTAATTATACATATAGACAACTGAAACTTCGTCTTCTTCGTTGGACTTAACCAGAACTAAAGTCCGACTGGTTCGTCGATTAAATCATGTTCTTTTAGTGTGTTGCGGTTAATTACAGGTGAGATAAATAAAAAGAATGAAAGATTAAGCGTAAGGTATATCGAACAGTGGCTCCTCTGTTTCGCCGGCGAAACTCCGGTGACAGCAGATTATTCCGGCGAGTGTGTCTTGCGGCAGAGAGTCTTCAACGAGCTTGAGATGAATGTGGGTGGCTTCGGTATGAGCTCTGGGGGTTCAGTAAGGCACAGAGGTGAAAGGTTCGGTTTTCCGGCGAGTTGCAGAAGTTCTCCGGCGAGTGGAATTACGTCGAGAAAAAGTGTGATTGTGAGCGAAAAAGCTAACAAAGGTTAGAGGGGGTATTTATAGGTCAGGACATCGACGTATTTGGCCCGTTTTCGACTTGATTCGTCGGTTAGAAATTTTCCGGCGGTTATGACTTGTATCGCGGACTGGACATCAATTATAACCGACGTCGTTGTTAATATTTACGTTGAGTCAAAGGTAACCGACGCCGTTTGACGAAATCGTCGGATTTTCCGGCATCAACGGATTTGGGCGCGTCAGTTTGACTGGGTTTGATTTCTGTTTCGATATTTGAATTAATTGTCTGGATATATTACCAAAGAATACAAGTGGCGGAGTGGTTTGAAGGATAAGTGTTAAGGCTTTGCTGAAACGCTGGCTGACCCGGGTTCGAAACCCGGCAGCATCCTTTTATTTTTATTTTCTTATTTTAAATACTTTTTCAAATAAAACTTTTATAATTCAATATACTTATTAATTATGTATCGTTTAAAAATAATTTGGGCATTAAATATGCCACGAAATTTTTAACTGATTGTTCGGTTAATAAACGCAGCGGGTTTGGTAAATCCGGTTTTTGACGGATGTTACATATCATGTGTCGTATAATTCTTTTATTTTATTTAAACACTTGTGCATACATCATATCCGTGATCAAATGTGTATCAATTGTTGTGTGAATTATATGTAGATTGGATTTATCATTTTCAGTGCACGCATTTCATTAGGCCCATCAGTTCCCCGTGGGATACGGGTTGAGCATCAGGAGCCTCATTAGATCGGCTCCGTTTGATTGAGCCTTGATCTCACATACATCATCATTCATGTCATATACTCATCCAAAGTGGTTTGTGATTGTTTATCTATATATGTTTGCTCACATGTGATTATTGCACGGATTTTTTTTATTAAATAAAACAAGAAATTAGAAAAAAAAATGTTTTATCAAGGTTCACTCGCCAACTTTTGTTGACCCAAAATCTCCCCCGTTTTACACATGATACAGGTGATCCAGCTGAGACAGGAAACACTTAGGAAGGCCTAGAAGAATAAACAAGTTTAGGCTTTGGAATAATTATGTAGTTTCATTTTCTTGTAATTGTACGAATTTTGTTTTGGATATTTAAGTTTGTAATTTGAATTTAATAAATATGAAACATCTTAGTAAACATCATGAGCTTTGGTGATAACCCAATTATGCCCCGACTTTTATTACGCTGCAGGTCGGGGTGTGACAGATTGGTATAAGAGCTTGTGACTATAGGGATATAGGATAGGTTATTAGACCCTTAGAGCCTATACTATAGTTGATTAAATTTTAATTGTTTATGCGTTACATGCAAAATTCATGATGTTTATATGTTTCATGTTTATTTCACACCCAATGTTATGCAAGCACGCTCACAAATACATGTTATTATACAATGCTCATCATGAATCATATTCTCATAACATATCATATCCATGAGAGCACACACCTCACGATTTCCATGATTTTTGCAATGATTTTTTTTGAATTTTTCAAATCACATCGAAGTGAGTTCTCATGACGGGCATGTAGTAACTGGAAGGGTACGAGTACCGGTAGTCGGAACGTCCTGTCTAGGCTTGGCATTCGTATAAATCCAAAATAAAGGACCAGTTTACCTACCTGGGGACTAACGATGAGAGTACGAAGGACCTATTAGGCCAAAGCATGCTATACCAAACGTCGTGTGAGCTAACCCCACTTTGAGTTGTCATTGTGTCTACACCTGGACACCCTCCTACCATACATCTCGCAATCATATTTTACGATTTTCATTCGGGTGGTGCGAGTGTTAATCCGCCAACACCAATGTGAATCCTACCAAGCCCAATAGTCATGGGGGCCCACATGACTACACAGGCGATGGTATGGGGGACATTGGAGGCCCAAACATGAGCAAACCCAAGACATCCTATGGATGTAGTTAAATTATTGCCAATTATGTTGTTTTCCATTATTTTTACGACACATGACACCTAGAAAATTCTTAAACTCACAATCTTCCTATGTATGTTCCTGTAGATGTCGGCTAGGCAACTACGCGGAGGTAGAAAGTCAGGAAGATCAAATGAACGCTTGGCCACGCAAATTGCTAAACAAATGGCCGCAGTGCTTCCTGACATCATGATTCAAGTTCAACAAGCTCTCATCGCAAATCCCATCAACCCTCCATATCAAGAAGACCAGAGCGTCGCCAACCCTCCTTCCAAAAAGTGCTCCTACAAACACTTCAAATCTTGCGATCCCCCAAAATATGAAGGGACCGAAGGTCTTACCGCCCTCCTTCACTGGTTTGAAGAAATGAAAAACACTTTCCTCAATTGCGATTGTCCCGAGGATCGCAAGGTACGTTATGCAACTGGAAGACTGTTTGGGGTAGCTCTTACCTGGTGGAACACGGAAAAGGGTAAGCGAGGAGTTGAAGATGCCATGTCCTTAACATGGGAAGAGTTAAGGGAACTCATGACAAGACGTTTCAGTCCAAGAAGCGAAATTAAAAAGTTGGAAGATGAATTCCACGCGCTGAAACAAAAGGAAGGAGACCACACTTCATATAATAAGAGATTTCTCGAACTGAACCAGATGATCCCAAATTTGTTCACCCCTTTGTACCGCTTAGTTGAACATTACATTCGAGGTCTCCCCTCGAAAATCCAAGACTCGGTTTTAAGCACTTCGCCTGCAACACTTGAAGCCGCAATGGAATTAGCTACAGAACTCACTGAGAATCGCATTCGAAACGGCAAATTCAAAGATGAGAAAAAGAAAGCACCCATTGAGGCCCCAACTCCAAACCACCTCGTCTCCTCCTCGAAGTTTGCTGGTAAGAGGAAACGAAACGACAAGAATTTTGCTGTCACTCAAACCAACCCTCCTATCACTGCTGCACCAATCACCCAAATTGCTCCTTCAGCTGCACCATTCAAAAAGCCATACACCGGCCCACACCCAAAATGCAACCGTTGTCAATACCATCACCCTCCCGAAAACCCCTGCCAACATTGCACAAGCTGTGGCCGTGCGGGTCATACCATCCAAACCTGTCGTACCCTTCAACGAATGAACCGCAATCAACCTCCAACCCAAACCCACAATCAGATAGTGGGTCAAGCCCAACAACCCTTACTTCTACCACCTGCACCACACGCATCCCAAACTTACTACCAACCCAACTACCCCATGATGCAACCCATGCGAGCTTGTTACAACTGTGGGGACCCAAACCACTTCAGGAACACATGCCCACGCTTATGTCACACCCCGACCCGCAGCGGAATAAGAGTCGGGGCATAATTGGGTTATCACCAAAGCTCATGATATTTACTAATATGTTTCATATTTATTAAAGTCAAAATTACATTCTCAATAATCCAAACATGTTCATACAAATACAAAGAAAAATAACCAACTAAACAATCCAAGCTCTAAACCAGTTTATTCTTCTAAGACAATCCTATGTGTTTCTTGCTGCGGCTGGATCACTTGTATCATGTGTAAAATGGGGGTTTTTGGCTCAACATAAGTTGGCGAGTGAACCTTGTTAGATAAACATTTATTATTGATTTCTTGTTATTTTTATCAAGGAAAAATTGTGCAATAGTCATACGTGAGCAAATGTAAATAATCAAACAATAGCAATAACAACCACAAACAATAACATACAATAACATACAATACATATGAACTTGCATGAATATATAACATGAATGAAACTGTATATGTTGGCAACGTCACGTTCACGCTCATAATGTAATGGGGAACTGACGGCCTATGATGAATGTCTGTGCGATCAAGGCTCAATCAAACGGAGCCGATCGTATGTTGGCAACGCCAGGCTCACGCTCATAATGTAATGGGGAACTGCTCAACGCTCATAATGTAATGGGGAGCGGCGGCCTATGATATTGCATGTACTGAAAATAATAAATTAAATCTAAACAATAACCACACAAACAGTTGATACAAGCTGAATACACATTTGTTCATGATATGATGTATGCACAATGATTTAAATATAATAAATGGTAAGATACATGATACACCCCAAAAACGTGTTTAAAACGAGGAATTTGTAGAGATTCACTCGCATTGGGTGCGTTCGGTTGGAGATGATGAGATGCGCACGAGTTTGAAGGATTGATCAACGAGGATTAACTAACCTAAATAATAACGGAAAGTATAGTAAATGAGTGGATTTTATTAATAATTTTAATAGGATTTTTAGATATATTTTTTGTGAGTTTAAGGCTATTTCCTATCTTTAAAACATTATTTTTAAGCATTTTTAATTGATTTTTGAATTAAATTAAATAAATAAAAATATAAAAAAATGTTGACTTTTGCGTTGACCATTGACCGTTGACTGTTTAACTGTGACTGTTGACTGTTTGACCGGTTCTATTGTGTGCATGTATGCGCCGGGTGAGGCTCGAACCGAGACCTCCCGTACGCGTGCACGCAGCTCTACCAACTGAGCTACGTGTCTAACCCGAAATAATTCTGTTTTTAATTATATTTATATACTAATTCAGTGTATTCAAAATTCTTTTATTTTCAAAAAGTGTTTTAATCATCGAACCGGAGCGTGCAACAGGTCTCGAACCCGGGACCTGTGGGTTAGTGTTGCACACAGTCCACCGCTGGACTGTGTGTCTAACCTGGTTAATATTCCGATTTTTATTATACTTAACATCTAACGTAAGTTAATCCGGTTCAGTTAGAAAAATAAAACATCTTTATTACAGAGCATACGTGTGTCAAGGATCGAACTCGCGGCGTGTGATATATGTGTGCACACAGTCCACCGCTGGACTGTGTGTCTAACCTGGTTAATATACCGATTTTTATTATACTTAACATCTAACGTAAGTTAATCCGGTTCAGTTAGAAAAATAAAACATCTTTATTACAGAGCATACGTGTGTCAAGGATCGAACTCGCGGTGTGTGATATATGTGTGCACACAGTCCACCGCTGGACTGTGTGTCTAACCCGAGATAAAATCCAAATTATATTAAACTTATAATCAACCTAACTTCGTCTTCTTCGTTACAGAATCACAGCCTACATTACTCTATTGTTTCTTGTTTAATTCGATTGACAAACATTCAAAAGACTAAAATGAAATGGCAGAGATGATTTTGGAAGTAACATACCGGAGAAACGATTTATCTCAGAATTCCGGCAAGTCGTCGGCTCTGTTTTTACGGATTTCGTCTGAGCGAAACAGAGTAACAATTTTTATTAGCTAAAAGCGAAATTGAAGCACTGAACAAGAATTACCAAGAGGTTTAGAAGGCTATACCGTTTTACAGCGAGAGTTGGGAATTTTCAGAAGTTTTCCGGCGAGAGTGAATTATCCGATATCGACGTCTGAAACTGATTCTGATTGAAGGGTTTGAGTTAGCAAAATCTTAACGACTGATAGACGATGAAAGAAATGAGAGACTTACCGATTTAATGGAAAACACGGTTTTCTGGCGAAAGTCCGGCGAGTTCAAATAGCTTCTCCGACGAACTGAAAGTATTACGAAAGTGAAATTAAAGGTTTGCAGATGTGTTTGAATCGCGAGAGGGGACTATGATTGGAGTAATTCAGGAAGTGCAAGTTTTCGGTTATTAAAACCGATCAACTCTTGAATTCAAGTCCATTCAAAGCTAAATTGATTGGAGGTGTCGGTGTATCGGTTATAATCGGTAAACCGCGAACAATCAAACGTTTTTGGACGTTTGGTGACCGATTTCGGTTACAGTTAGCGTAACCAGATCGCTTCATGATTGACCATAAAATTTAATTGTTTCCTAGAATTCACAGAAAACATCAAGTGGCAGAGTGGTTACATATGTGTGTGATAAGTCTTTGAACTCTTTCCGGCTGACCCGGGTTCGAGTCCCGGCAGCCTGCTTTTTATTTTATTTATTTTATTTTTACTTTTTATCAAATATAACTTTTATATTCTAGTTTGTTTATTAATTATGCATCATTAAAAAATTAAAATTGACATAAATACGCATCGAAATAATTATAACTTGATATTCGATTACAAACGAAGCGGGTTTGGAAATACCCGTTTTTGACAAATGTTACAGTATCCCCTACTTTTAGGAATTTCGTCCCGAAATTTAAGTAGTAGTAGTAGGAAAAAGATGCTGGTATTTTTCACGCATTGAGTCTTCACGTTCCCAAGTAAACTCAGGTCCCCGTTTCGACTCCCAGCGTACCCTAACAATTGGAATGCGACTTTGTCTTAGACGTTTTTCTCCGAAGTCCATGATCTCTACTGGTCTTTCAATAAAATGCATAGATTCATCAATCTGAATATCTTCCAGAGGAATATGGAGGTTCTCATCAGCGAGGCACTTCTTCAAGTTTGATACGTGGAATGTGGGATGAATTCTGTTGAGTTCTTCTGGTAGATCAAGCTTGTATGCTACAGGTCCTACTCTTTCGAGTATCTTGAAAGGTCCTACGTAGCGTGGTGCCAGCTTGCCTTTTTGACCAAAACGAACTACTCCCTTCCACGGTGACACTTTTAAAAGTACATGATCACCAATGTTAAACTCCAAAGGCTTTCGTCGTTTATCTGCATAACTCTTTTGACGACTTTGAGCTGCTAGAAGATTGTTTCGAATTTGATGGATCTTGTCTATGGTTTCTTGAATCAATTCTGGACCGGTGATTTGAGCTTCCCCAATTTCGTGCCAACATACTGGAGATCGGCACTTACGACCATATAAGGCTTCAAAAGGTGCCATGCCGATACTCGAATGATAGCTGTTGTTGTACGAAAATTCAACTAATGGTAGATGAGTGTCCCAATTACCCTTGAAGTCTATGACACAGGCTCGAAGCATATCTTCAAGAGTTTGAATGGTGCGTTCAGATTGTCCATCAGTTTGAGGATGATAAGCGGTACTGAGATCTAATCGTGTACCCAAAGCGGCTTGTACGGCTTGCCATGTTCGTGAAGTGAAACGACCATCACGATCTGAAATAATGCTTAACGGTACACCATGTCGGCTTCGCTGATGTAAATACGAGCTAGCTTCTCGTTCTTGAAATCTTCGCGGATAGGAATAAAGTGAGCTGATTTTGTAAGACGATCAATGATTACCCATATAGTGTCATACCCACCAGAAGTGCGAGGTAACCCGGTAATGAAGTCCATGGTTATGTTTTCCCACTTCCATACAGGTATTTCAGGTTGGACCAGAAGTCCTGAGGGTCTTTGATGTTCAGCTTTTACCTTGGAACATGTAAGGCACTTGGAAACAAAAACAGCAATATCCTTTTTCATTCCAGGCCACCAGTAGGTGTACCGAAGGTCTTGATACATCTTGTCGGCTCCTGGATGTATAGAGTATCGTGTTTTGTGTGCCTCATTCATAAGGAATTCACGAAGGTTGTTGTGGTCAGGAATCCATATGCGATCTAGGTAATACAGAATACCGTCAGATTTAGTTTCAATTTTAAGTTCAGCTCCATAGGACAGCTCCTTTCGTACGTCGTCTTCCGTTACTGAAACATGTTGGGCTTCTCGAATTTGATCTTTAATGTCGGTTATGATTTGCGAACATAGAAGACGAATGGAGTTCGCATAACCCTTTCGACTAAGTGCATCAGCCACCACATTTGCCTTGCCAGGGTGGTACCGAATTTCACAGTCGTAGTCATTTAAAAGTTCGACCCATCTTCGTTGCCTCATGTTTAACTCCTTTTGGTTGAAGATATGTTGAAGACTCTTGTGGTCAGTGTATATTTCACACTTAGTACCGTAGAGATAATGTCTCCATATCTTAAGAGCAAACACAACGGCTCCAAGTTCTAGGTCATGGGTGGTGTAGTTCTTCTCATGAGTCTTGGGTTGTCTCGAAGCATAAGCTGTAACCTTTTCTCTTTGCATTAGAACACAGCCTAGTCCTTGCCCTGACGCGTCGCAATAAACCACGAAGTCATCACAACCTTCAGGAAGAGTGAGGATTGGTGCATCACAGAGTTTTTGTTTAAGGGTTTGGAAGGCTTCTTCTTGTTTGGGTCCCCAAATGAAAGGTTTTCCCTTATGAGTTAAAGCCGTGAGTGGTACAGCAATGCGAGAGAAGTTTAAAATGAAACAACGATAATAACCAGCCAAACCAAGGAATGATCTTACTTCAGTTGGTGTACGTGGCGCTTGCCATTCTTGTACCGCTTTGATTTTTGAGGGGTCGACATGTATTCCCTTGTCATTGACTACATGTCCAAGGAATTGTACCTCCTTTAACCAGAATTCACATTTGGAAAATTTGGCGTAAAGCTTTTCATTCTCTAGGAGTGTAAGGATGAGTCGAAGATGCCGTTCATGATCAGACTTAGACTTTGAGTAAATGAGGATGTCGTCGATGAAGACTATAACAAAACGATCGAGATAGGGTTTGCAGACTCTGTTCATTAAATCCATGAAGACAGCTGGAGCGTTGGTTAAACCAAATGGCATGACCATGAATTCATAATGACCATAACGAGTTCGGAAAGCGGTCTTTGGGACGTCTTCTTCATGTACTCTGAGTTGATGATAACCAGAACGAAGGTCGATTTTTGAAAAACAGCTGGCGCCTTGAAGTTGGTCAAGAAGATCATCAATACGAGGTAATGGATAGCGATTCTTGATCGTTAACTTGTTGAGTTCTCTGTAATCGATGCACATGCAAAACGTTCCATCTTTCTTCTTCACAAAAAGGACAGGTGCACCCCAAGGCGAGGAGCTAGGACGTATGAATCCTTTGTCAGTCAACTCTTGCAATTGACTGGCTAGCTCTTGCATTTCGGATGGGGCTAACCTATAAGGAGACTTTGCAACTGGTGTAGCACCACGTATAAGATCGATGCGAAATTCGACTTCTCTCACGAGAGGAAGTCCTGAGATGTCGTCAGGAAAAACTTGCGGAAAATCTTTTACTACTGGGATGTCTTCAAGTTTCTTCTCCATGGTTCCCTTTTTGACGACATGGGTTAAAAATGCGACATAATTCTTGCGAAGGTATTTTCGAGCTTGAAGACAGGACATTAATCTGAGCCCTTTCGATGGGGTTTCTCCAAAAATTCGTAGAGTCTGACCGTTTGAAAGAGGAATGCGTATAAACTTCTCGCGGCATACAACTTCAGCCTGATGTTGGCTGAGCCAGTCCATGCCAATTATAATGTCAAAGCTTCCCAACTTCATAGGAATGAGGTCAACTGGAAAATCGTGGTCGTTTAAGGTGAGAGTACAATTGCGTATAATAGAGTTTAATGAGACCGGTTTTCCGTCAGCAACTTCTACTGTTATGGATTCCATGAGTTTATCACGAATTTGGTTTAGGATGGGTTCAAACTCTAAGGACACAAAACTTTTATCCGCGCCAGTATCAAACAACATGGATGCATAACTACCATTGATAAGAAACGTACCGTTAACCACATTGCTGTCAGCTCTAGCCTGGTTAGCATTGATGTTGAAAGCTCTTCCTCTTGCAGGTGGAGGAGCTTGATTAGCTTGATTCACCGGATTTGCTTGGGCTTGAGCATGTATAATGTTCACCAAATGTGGACAAGTGTTTCTAAAGTGGCTTGGATCTCCACAATTGTAGCATGCCCGCATAGGTTGCACCATGGGATAGTTGGGTTGGTAGTATGATTGGGCTAAATGTTGGGTAGGTGGTAGTAGTAGGGGTTGATGGGCTTGACCCATTATTTGTTGGTGGGTTTGGGTTGAAGGCTGGTGGCGGTTCGTTCGCTAAGGTATGCGACAGGTTTGAACAGTATGACCTGCGTGACCACAGCCGGTGCAATGTTGGCAGGGATGATCATGAAAGTGATGGTATTGGCAACGGTTGCATTTTGGTAATGGGCCAGAGTATGGCCTTTTATATGGTGCAGGTGAGGGAGCAACTTGGGTAATGGGTGCAGCAGGAATAGGGAAATTGGTTTGTGTGACAGCGAAGTTTCTGGTGTTACGTTTCCTCTTGTTAGCAAACTTAGAGGAGGAGGTGGAATGGTTTGAAGTTTGGCCCTCAACGGGGGCTTTCTTTTTCTCCTCTTTAAATTTACCATTGCGAATTCGATTCTCGGTCAGTTCAGTAGCTAGTTCCATAGCAGCTTCAAGTGTTGCGGGCGAAGTGCTGAGAACTGAATCTTGAATTTTCTAGGGAAGACCTCGAATATAATGCTCGATTAAGCGGTAAACTGGGGTGAACAAATTAGGAACCATCTGGTTCAACTCTAAGAACCTCTTGTTGTAAGAAGTATGATCTCCCTCCTTTTGCTTCAATGCATGAAATTCATCTTCTAAATTTTTAATCTCACTTCTAGGACAGAATCGTCTCGTCATGATTTCCCTTAACTCCTCCCACGTTAAGGCCATTGCATCTTCGATCCCCCTCTTACCCTTTTCAGTATTCCACCAGGTAAGAGCTACCCCAAATAGTCTTCCGGTTGCGTATCGTACCTTGCGATCCTCGGGACAATCGCAGTTGAGGAAGGTGTTTTCCATTTCCTCAAACCAGTGGAGGAGAGCAATGACACCTTCGGTCCCTTCAAATTTAGGAGGATCGCAAGACTTGAAATGTTTATATGAGCACTTTTTGGTAGGCGGGTTGCCGATGTTCTGGTCTTCTTGCTGGGGAGGATTAGTGGGATTTGTGGCGAGAGCTTGTTGTACTTGAACCACAATGTCAGGAAGTACCGCGGCCATTTGTTTTGCGATTTGAGTGGCCAAGCGTTCGTGTGACCTTCCTGATTTTCTACCCCCTCGTTGTTGTCTAGCCGACATCTACAGGAACATACATAAGAAGATTGTGAGTTTATGGAGTCTTTTTAGGTGTCATGTGTCTTAAAGAAAATGAAAATAACATAAATATCAATAATGCAACTACATCCATAGGATGTCTTGGGTTTGCTCATGTTGGGCCTCAAATGTCCCCCATACCTTCACCTGTATAGTCATGTGGGCCCCCATGACTATTGGCTTGGTAGGATTCACATTAGTATTGGCGGTTTAACACTCGCATCACCCGAATGAAAACCACGAAATATGTTTACGAGATGTATGGTCGGAATGTGTCCAGGTGTAGACACAATGACAACTCAAAGTGGGATTAGCTCACACGACGTTTGGTATAGCATGCTTTGGCCTAATAGGTACTTCGTACTCTCATCGTTAGTCCCCAGGTAGGCAAACTGGTCCTTTATTTTGGATTTATACGAATGCCAGCCTAGACAGGACGTTCCGACTACCGGTACTTGTACCCTTCCAGTTACTACATGCCCGTCATAAGAACTCACTTTGATGTGATTTGAAAATACAAAAATCATTGTAAAAACAATCATGAAAATGATGTGATGTGTGCTTTCATGGATATGATATGTTATGAGAATATGATTTATGATAGGCATTATATAATAATATGTACTTATGAACATGCTTGCATAACATTGAGTGTAACATTAAACATAAACATATAAACATCATGAATTTTGCATGTAACACACAAAAATCTTAAAAATTTCTAATCAACTATAGTATAGGCTCTAAGGGTCTAATAACCTATCCTATATCCCTATAGTCATGGCTCTGATACTAATCTGTCACACCCCGACCCGCAGCGGAATAAGAGTCGGGGCATAATTGGGTTATCACCAAAGCTCATGATATTTACTAATATGTTTCATATTTATTAAAGTAAAAATTACATTCTCAATAATCCAAACATGTTTATACAAATACAAAGAAAAATAACCAACTAAACAATTCAAGCTCTAAACCAGTTTATTCTTCTAAGACAATCCTATGTGTTTCTTGCTGCGGCTGGATCACTTGTATCATGTGTAAAATGGGGGTTTTTGGGTCAACATAAGTTGGCGAGTGAACCTTGTTAGATAAACATTTATTATTGATTTCTTGTTATTTTTATCAAGGAAAAATTGTGCAATAGTCATACGTGAGCAAATGTAAATAATCAAATAATAGCAATAACAACCACAAACAATAACATACAATAACATACAATACATATGAACTTGCATGAATATATAACATGAATGAAACTGTATATGTTGGCAACGTCAAGTTCACGCTCATAATGTAATGGGGAACTGACGGCCTATGATGAATGTCTGTACGATCAAGGCTCAATCAAACGGAGCCGATCGTATGTTGGCAACGCCAGGTTCACGCTCATAATGTAATGGGGAACTGCTCAACGCTCATAATGTAATGGGGAGCGGCGGCCTATGATATTGCATGTACTGAAAATAATAAATTAAATCTAAACAATAACCACACAAACAGTTGATACAAGCTGAATACACATTTGTTCATGATATGATGTATGCACAATGATTTAAATATAATAAATGGTAAGACACATGATACACCCCAAAAACGTGTTTAAAACGGGGAAACACTCACATTGGGTGCGTTCGGTTGGAGATGATGAGATTCGCACGAGTTTGAAGGATTGATCAACGAGGATTAACTAACCTAAATAATAACGGAAAGTATAGTAAATGAGTGGATTTTATTAATAATTTTAATAGGATTTTTAGATATATTTTTTTGTGAGTTTAAGGCTATTTCATATCTTTAAAAACATTATTTTTAAGTATTTTTAATTGATTTTTGAATTAAATTAAATAAATAAAAATATAAAAAAATGTTGACTTTTGCGTTGACCATTGACTGTTTGACTGTGACTGTTGACTATTTGACCGGTTCTATTGTGTGCATGTATGCGCCGGGTGAGGCTCGAACCCGAGACCTCCCGTACGCGTGCACGCAGCTCTACCAACTGAGCTACGTGTCTAACCCGAAATAATTCTGTTTTTAATTATATTTATATACTAATTCAGTTTATTCAAAAAAAATTATTTTCAAAAAGTGTTTTAATCATCGAACCGGAGCGTGCAACAGGTCTCGAACCCGGGACCTGTGGGTTAGTGTTGCACACAGTCCACCGCTGGACTGTGTGTCTAACCTGGTTAATATACCGATTTTTATTATACTTAACATCTAACGTAAGTTAATCCGGTTCAGTTAGAAAAATAAAACATCTTTATTACAGAGCATACGTGTGTCAAGGATCGAACTCGCGGCATGTGATATATGTGTGCACACAGTCCACCGCTGGACTGTGTGTCTAACCCGAGATAAAATCCAAATTATATTAAACTTATAATCAACCTAACTTCGTCTTCTTCGTTACAGAATCACGGCCTACGATTACTCTATTGTTTCTTGTTTAATTCGATTGACAAACATTCAAAAGACTAAAATGAAATGGCAGAGACGATTTTGGAAGTAACATACCGGAGAAACGATTTATCTCAGAATTCCGGCAAGTCGTCGGCTCTGTTTTTACGGATTTCGTCTGAGCGAAACAGAGTAACAATTTTTATTAGCTAAAAGCGAAATTGAAGCACTGAACAAGAATTACCAAGAGGTTTAGAAGGCTATACCGTTTCACAGCGAGAGTTGGGAATTTTCAGAAGTTTTCCGGCGAGAGTGAATTATCCGATATCGACGTCTGAAACTGATTCTGATTGAAGGGTTTGAGTTAGCAAAAGCTTAACGACTGATAGACGATGAAAGAAATGAGAGACTTACTGATTTGATGGAAAACACGGTTTTCTGGCGAAAGTCCGGCAAGTTCAAATAGCTTCTCCGACGAACTGAAAGTATTGCGAAAGTGAAATTAAAGGTTTGCAGATGTGTTTGAGTCGCGAGAGGGGACTATGATTGGAGTAATTCAGGAAGTGCAGTTTTCGGTTAGTAAAACCGATCAACTCTTGAATTCAAGTCCATTCAAAGCTAAATTGATTGGAGGTGTCGGTGTATCGGTTATAATCGGTAAACCGCGAACAATCTAACGTTTTTGGACATTTGGTGACCGATTTCGGTTACAGTTAGCGTAACCAGATCGCTTCATGATTGACCATAAAATTTAATTGTTTCCTAGAATTCACAGAAAACATCAAGTGGCGGAGTGGTTACATATGTGTGTGATAAGTCTTTGAACTCTTTCCGGCTGACCCGGGTTCGAGTCCCGGCAGCCTGCTTTTTATTTTATTTATTTTATTTTACTTTTTATCAAATATAACTTTTATATTCTAGTTTGTTTATTAATTATGCATCATTAAAAAATTAAAATTGACATAAATACGCATCGAAATAATTATAACTTGATATTCGATTACAAACGAAGCGGGTTTGGAAAAACCCGTTTTTGACAAATGTTACACTTAGTGAACATCATTCATGCCCAAGCTCACGCAAACCCAGTAAACCAAGCTAACCAAGCTCCCCCACCTGCCAGAGGGAGAGCTTTCAATATCAATGCCAACCAAGCCAGGGCTGACAACAACGTGGTCAACCGTACGTTTCTCATCAATGGTAGTTATGCATCCATATTATACGATACTGTTGCGGATAAGAGCTTTGTGTCCTTAGAATTTGAACCTATCCTCAACCAAACTCGTGTTAATCTCATGGAATCTCTAACGGTGGAAGTTGCTGACGGAAAACCCGTTTCATTAAATTCTATTATACGCAATTGTACCCTCACTCTAAACGATCACGACTTTCTAGTTGACCTCATTCCTATGAAGTTGGGAGGTTTCGATGTTATAATCGGTATGGACTGGCTCAGCCAGCATCACGCTGAAGTAGTGTGCCGTGAAAAGTTCATTCGCATTCCTCTTGCAGACGGTCAGACCTACGTATTTTTGGGGAAACCCCTTCGAAAGGACTCAAATTAATGACCTGCCTTCAAGCCCGAAGATATCTCCGCAAGAACTATGTCGCATTCCTAACTCACGTCGTCAAAAAGGGAACCAAGGAGAGGAAACTCGAAGACATCCCAGTTGTGAAAGAATTCCCACAAGTCTTTCCCGACCACATTTCAGGATTTCCTCCTGTGAGAGAAGTCGAATTCCGCATCGATCTTGTACCTGGCGCTACACCAGTCGCAAAATCTCCTTATAGGTTAGCCCCATCCGAAATGCAAGAGCTGGCCAGTCAACTGCAAGAGCTGACTGACAAAGGATTCATACGTCCTAGCTCATCGCCTTGGGGTGCACCTGTTCTTTTTGTGAAGAAGAAAGATGGAACGTTTCGCATGTGCATCGATTATAGAGAACTCAACAAGTTAACGGTTAAGAATTGCTATCCACTACCTCGCATTGATGACCTCCTAGACCAACTTCAAGGCGCCACCTGCTTTTCAAAAATCGACCTTCGTTCTGGTTATCATCAGCTCAGAGTGCATGAAGAAGATATCCCAAAGACCGCCTTCCGGACTCGTTATGGTCATTACGAATTCATGGTCATGCCATTCGGTTTAACCAACGCCCCCGCTGTCTTCATGGATCTAATGAATAGGGTATGCAAACCCTATCTCGACCGTTTCGTCATAGTCTTCATCGACGATATCCTTATCTACTCCAAGTCTAAATCCGATCATGAACGACACCTTCGCTCAGTCGAAAAGGTTATGCGAACTCCATTCGTCTTCTATGTTCGCAAATCATAACCGACATAAAAGATCGAATCCGGGCAGCTCAACATGTTTCTGTAACAGAAAATGATGTACGCAATGAGCTGTCATGCGGAGCTGAACTCAAAATCGAAACCAAATCCGACGGTATTCTATACTATTTAAATCGCATATGGATTCCTGATCGCGATAACCTTCGTGATTTCCTCATGAATGAGGCGCACAAAACACGATACTCTGTACACCCAGGAGCCGACAAGATGTATCAAGACCTACGATACACCTACTGGTGGCCTGGCATGAGAAAGGATATCGCTGTTTTTGTTTCCAAGTGCGTTACCTGTTCCAAAGTAGAAGCTGAACATCAAAGACCTTCAGGACTTCTAGTCCAACCCGAAATACCTGTATGGAAGTGAGAAAACATAACCATGGATTTCATTACCGGGTTACCTCGCACCTCCAGTGGCTATGACACCATATGGGTAATAATCGATCGTCTTACAAAGTCATCTCATTTCATTCCGATTCGCGAGGACTTCAAGAACGAGAAGTTAGCTCGTATCTACATCAGCGAGATCGTAAGCCGTCATGGTGTACCTTTAAGCATCATTTCAGACCGTGATGGTCGTTTCACTTCACGAACATGGCGAGCCGTACAAACCGCCTTGGGTACACGATTAGACGTCAGTACCGCTTTTCATCCCCAAACTGATGGTTAATCTGAACGCACCATCCAAACCCTTGAAGACATGCTGCGAGCATGTGTCGTAGACTTCAAAGGGAACTGGGACGCTCACCTACCATTAGTGGAATTTTCGTACAATAATAGCTATCATTCAAGTATCGGCATGGCTTCTTTCGAAGCTTTATATGGTCGTAAGTGCCGATCTCCAGTATGTTGGCACGAAATTGGGGAAGCGCAAATCACCGGTCCAGAATTAATTCAAGAAACAACCGGCAAGGTCATTCAAATTCGAAACAATCTTCTAGCGGCTCAAAGTCATCAAAAGAGTTATGCAGACAAACGACGAAAGCCCTTGGAGTTTGACATTGGTGATCAAGTACTTTTAAAAGTATCACCGTGGAAGGGAGTGGTTTGTTTTGGCCAAAAGAGAAAGCTAGCACCATGCTACGTAGGACCTTTCAAGATACTCGAAAGAGTAGGTCCTGTAGCATACAAGCTTGACCTACCAGAAGAACTCAACAGAATTCATTCCACATTTCACGTATCAAACTTGAAAAAGTGCCTTGCCGATGAAAATCTCCACATTCCTCTAGAAGACATACAAGTCGATGAATCAATGCACTTCGTTGAAAGACCAGTAGAAATCATGGACTTCGGAGAGAAGTGTTTAAGGCGAAGTCGTATTCCAATTGTCAGGGTACGCTGGGAGTCGAAACGATGACCCGAGTTTACTTGGGAACGTGAAGACTCAATGCGCGAAAAATACCCGCATCTCTTTACAGTTACCACTGCTGCTTAAATTTCGGGACGAAATTCCTAAAAGTAGGGGATACTTTAACATTCGTCGAAAAACGAGTTTCAAAACCCGCTTCGTTTATTAACCAAATATTCAGTTATAAGTTTTGTTGCGTATTTATTGTTCAGATTAATTTTAAACAACACATAATTAATAAATATATTAGAATTAAAAACTATAATTTATAACTAATAATAATAAGTATAAAAAAAATAATAATAGGGTAGCCGGGTTTCGAACCCAGGTCGCCCACAAAGACAAACACACACCACACCGCTCCGCCACACACTTCTTTTGTGTTTAATACCGAAACAAATAACATTTATAATAAAAACCGAAAGTCAAATCTGTAAAACAGCGCGCCAGAACTCGTAATCACCGGAGAAACCTAAACTCCGCGATTTTGGCTATTTTTCCTTTGACTGAAACGGATAAACTGATTTCGACATCAGTTATAACCGTCGCCGGCAATCAATTTTAGTCAAAAACCGTCGGAAATCTTTAATCGCGATTGTTGACCTCAATTCAAACCCAAATCAGCTGCCCTCTTATAAATACCCACTCCAACCTCCTGTAAACCTTTCGCTCAGAACCGAACTCTTTTTCCGAAGCTTTATCCCTTCCAAAGCACGTCGCCGGAGTTTCTTTGCACTCGCCGGAATATCGCCGGAATCACTGAACAGAAAACCGCAGTTGTCTTCAGACGGTATAATTGTCTAAACCTCCCTGCTACCTCTTGATTTATAATTTAATTGTTCAAACCAATAATCGAAACTGTTAAAACAGTTCACTCAGCCGGAAATCGCAAATCAGAGCCGACGAAATCTTGCCGGAAATCTGAAGAAAACTCTCTGTTTGGTATACCATATTAGTTAATCTTCACCTTTCTATTCTATTTTCAATCAATTATAAGTTGTTAGTTGATTAAACAAAACAATCGGGTTTCACTGTTCTGTGTTCTTCACAGTGAAGAAGATGAAGTTGAACAAGTGTATTAGTATAATTAAAATCGGATATTTAACCGGGTTAGACACACAGTCCAGCGGTGGACTGTGTGCAAATACAATACACACGTCCCGAGTTCGAATCACGCATGCTACCGACTTTTTGAAATAAAACCAACATTTTTAAAGCCTATTCAGATCAATCCACAGAGTGTATATAAGAGGAATATAATCCAGTAGTTAAGCAGATTAGACACACAGCCCAACTGGTTGGGCTGTGCGCACTCGAACCGAAGGTTCCGAGTTCGACTCCGGGTCTCTGTAACCGGTTCGGCCATATTAAATCATTTTTAATAAAAACTAAATAAGGTTAAAGTTAATTAGTATATATATATAATTAAAACAGAGAATATTTCGGGTTAGACACGTAGCTCAGTTGGTAGAGCTGCGTGCACACAAACGAAAGGTCCCGAGTTCGATCCCACGCACGGCATGGAATAACACAGTCTGACCGGTCAGACCCGGTCAACTGTCAGAAAGTCAACCCATTTTTTATTATTTTTATTTATTTATTTAATTGAAAAATTATTTAAAAATACTTAAAAATAAGATTTTAAAGTTAGAAAATTTCATTAAACTCACAAAAATAAATCTAAAAATCCCACTAAAGAGCACTAATTAAAAATATTAATCTCAAATAAGATTTACTTATTTATCGAATCATTTCGTTATTATTTAGGTTAGTTTTTCCTTCGTCGGTTGAATCATAAATTCGTGCGCATTCATCGTCATCAAAGAACGCACCCACTGTGAGTGAATCTCTACCAGTTCCCCGTTTTAATCATGTTTTATGGTGTATCATGTGTCGTACAATTCTTTTATTTTATTTAAACACTTGTGCATACATCATATCCGTGATCAAATGTGTATCAATTGTTGTGTGAATTATATGTAGATTGGATTTATCATTTTCAGTGCACGCATTTCATTAGGCCCATCAGTTCCCCGTGGGATACGGGTTGAGCATCAGGAGCCTCATTAGATCGGCTCCGTTTGATTGAGCCTTGATCTCACATACATCATCATTCATGTCATATACTCATCCAAAGTGGTTTGTGATTGTTTATCTATATATGTTTGCTCACATGTGATTATTGCACGGATTTTTTTTATTAAATAAAACAAGAAATTAGTAAAAAAATGTTTTATCAAGGTTCACTCGCCAACTTTTGTTGACCCAAAATCTCCCCCGTTTTACACATGATACAGGTGATCCAGCTGAGACAAGAAACACTTAGGAAGGCCTAGAAGAATAAATAAGTTTAGGCTTTGGAATAATTATGTAGTTTCATTTTCTTGTAATTGTACGAATTTTGTTTTGGATATTTAAGTTTGTAATTTGAATTTAATAAATATGAAACATCTTAGTAAACATCATGAGCTTTGGTGATAACCCAATTATGCCCCGACTTTTATTCCGCTGCGGGTCGGGGTATGACATTTACGTGACGAGTTTTGAGATTGACGGGCTGGATATCGACGTGTCCTAAAAGGGCTGCCTTTGGCGCCAAACTGGGATGAAAGATGGGTCATTTCTGGTGACTTGACCAAATTGTGTGTTAGAATCCCACCTTATGTGACTTACTTGAATGCATAGATGAACCGATGAGTGGGTATTTCCATTAAATTGCATAATGGGGTGCCAGGTACAATAGAGTAATGTGTGTATATAAGTAGTCATGCTTAACGACAAACAAGTTTAGACGAGTAAGAGTGGGTCTTGTGTAAGAGACGTTGGCCAATCATAGTTATGGGTCGGTTTGGGCAACAAGCCAATTATAGTTATTTGTCGAGATGGGTAACGAGTTTTGAGTTATCGGTGTTGATTATGTTGTGATGTGTTTAAAGAGGGTTTTGGGTGTTTAAATATCTGAGTTCTTAAGTCGTAAATAAATTGTTTTGATGCTAACTCTATTTGATCCTTTCACAAGCTTATGATATTACACAGTCATTGTCTAGGCATCAAGTGTTCTATACATACTTCTCATATATATATATATATACATATATATATATATATATATATATTTAGCCGAGTGTGTGTAAGCATTGTGAGGATGTCACGTTAGCTTGTAGGGATTTCATATATAGACCATTGCTCATTACCATATTTTACATACTTTTTTTCCTATTCTTTTTGTCTAGTGTCCCTTAAATGATAAAGACCCGTCTTATTTATTTGTGCTTATGAAGTGCTAGTTAAGATGGTTGCTATTGAGAGAGTCTTTGTTTATTTCGATTTTCTTGAGGACAAGCAAAGTTCAAGTGTGGAAAATACAAGTCTGGGCTTCGGCCTGGTGGTAAAATGAGTTCTGGCTAAGAATTTATACATCTTTAAACATCAAATTTATCCCCATTTATGCAAAAACTCTAGGTAATTTAATTGATTATGGTACTCATTTCAGTTTTTTTTTTTTTGTGAAAAATACAAGTCCAGGCTTCGGCCTGGTGGTAAAACGAAGGCTTTTGGAGCAAAATGGAGCAAAAACTGAGATTTCCAGCAAACTGCTAGATATGGCATGACGTGCCAACACCTGGCACGATCGTGCCATGTCAGCCAGATCAGCACCATCGCCAGCACTATTACCTAGTCGCACACGCACAAGCCAAATCCGGAGAATCACCGATCGGCAAAATCATGCTAGCCCCATGAACAATCGTGCCCGGCCGAAGTCGTTCCAAGATCAGTCAATTCATGAGCACGCAGTGATCATTACCAGTGAAACATTGCCTGAAACGATCATGCCAACACTTGGCTTTGTCATGTCACCTCTTGAACTTTTGAGCGGGATTTTTCTAAAAATGGCAGCAAACAAGATCGACTAACGGAAAATGGGTCTGACATAAACCAAGCACGATCATTTCATTACCTGGCACGATCGTGCCAAACACCTAGTATGTTAAATACATGATTTCAGCTCATTTTCAAGGGAGCAGGGTCTTGGATTGAAGTTTTTCTCTCAAAATTCTGCACTTGGAAGGAAGTTGGAGCCAAGGAGGAGCTTGGGAGAAGGCTAAATCACTTGAAGACTTTATCATCCAACCTATAATTCTTGTCTTTAAACTTGGTTAGCATTTTATTTTAGGATGAACACTTTAATCTTTGTAGTATTTATGTTAGTTGTGATGAGCCTTAGAGTCTTGTAGTTATTTAAACTTTGTTGAAGCTTTTGAATATGTGATGAATATGGAAGTTAATTTGATGATAAGTGTTTGTTAATATTCATAATAATGTTCTATCTTGTTCTTGGAGTTCATGTGCATGTTAAGGTTGTTATTCATAAATGTTTGATCATAAGTGTATGCATGACATGTTGAAAAACCCATGTGTAGATTATGATTATTGAATTTTATTACCTGTAGTTGGATTCAAAACGTGAGATTAGGAATGGTGATTGTTAACATGAAATGGATGATGATTTGAGTATGTGTATGAATTCTTGCACTTGGATTTGGAAAGATCATGATAGTGTTTAGGTGAATTATATAGCATGTAATTGTGTTAATATGATGACTGAGGCAAAGATTGTCTTTTAGCGTGGTCATGCTTGTGAATTATCTCAAGAACAATGTTAGAATGTTATTTACTTGAAAGCAATTTAGGGTGATTAGTATGTTGTTCATGTTAGTTTTCCTTAAGTTGTCGATTTAGGAGTTTTGACAAACGAGTAACTCTTGATTAAAAGATTAACATCACTTTATAACCGAGCTTAAAAGAATAATTCTTTGGTGTTTAGAGATGTATTCATTATAATTTTCTGAGAGAATTATTAAAACTAAGAACATTGACCGGAACTTAGTTATTCTAGGGGTTGTGTCATCACTAGAGCTTCCCGTAGTTGTTACATAGTCAATAGTTGATACTTAGTTTAAGCAACTTCTCTTTAGATATTGTCAGTTCTTGTTATTTTAGTATATTTATTATAATTGCATGATAAATTAGGAAAACTCAAACTTGTTATTTGAAAATGCTTTAAAGTAACAAAAGTTTGGTATTGAGACACCGCGTCCACGAATTAATATATGGTTCTTACCTACAAATTATATTACTATCCGATAGGTACACTTGCCCTTCGTGTGTGTATTAAAGTTATAGGGTAAAAACTATTTTTTTGTGAACGAAAATCCATTTATGAAAATATATCTAATTCACGACATCATATTACATCATAATGAATTCAATGAAATCATCAGGGAATCATTCCCAAATCTAGAAGTATTACATTGACTTGTTTGCTTATCACTGTTTATTGAATTTTTAAATTTGATTAACTGTTTTATCATATAAACACACACTACACACACTCTCAGATCCAACAAGTACAAAGACTCCCCCTCGCCATGTGCACTCTCTCACTAAGTTCTTTTGTTTTTTTAGCTCTTAGTGTTACATATTACTTTCTGAGAAGAACTCTATATAGAGGAGAGAAGTATTGGTGACATAAGCAACCCTAAATAACCCATTAAATGATGTAACTGCAAGCAATTTGCAAAACTGTTATACCCTCAAGTAAAACATTGCTACATTGAAACTACTGCTAAACTAAGAGATGGATTTCCAAAACTGCTGGAAGGGTTTCCGCACTTTTAGAATCCAATACTTCTGGTCTTGTGTTGACTTGGTCTTCTGGTCTTCAGGTTAATTTGGTTGTTGACTGGTTGACCCAGCACTTTGATAATCCATACTTTGTTTTCTATTTTCTTGTTCTTTAAGGTAGCAGATTTGTTCCGATAGTTTGAGTTGGTTGTTTGATAAGCTTTTAAGAGGGGAACTTCTAGTCTTGAAATCGAACTTCAACTTATTCCATCAGGCTTGGAAGATGGTTCCCTTAGGTTTTGATTTTCATTATCAGCATATCTTACATAATCCAACATTATTATTATTATTATTATTATTATTATTATTATTATTATTATTATTATTATTATTATTATTATTATTATTATTATTATTATTATTATTATTATTCAAAACTAAAAAATAAAACTAAGTTTTACACATTCTGAGTAATACATACTTGTAAAGAGATTGTATTTAATTTAAGCAATTTACATTGACTTATTTTAAGCGGCACGTATTTATCTCAAAACATGCAACATTTCTTTGCATTGAATTTTCCACGTCCTTGTTTACTATATCAAAAACTGATTATGATTATTCAAAGTCACCGTCTCTATAGATATTATCTTTTATTTGTGTGTTCATAATCCCACCAGCGCCTAAATTAATATTCGTTGCCTTGGTCTTTGGGTAATGGTGCGCATCACAAGTTAATAACAAGCACCCATGCCCACCATGAACACCAACCTCTGTATGCTATTGTTCTTATGCTCTTTAAACCACGGATTATGTGCAAACTTTGTTGATGTAGACGTCGGGATTGTTCTTGATATGGAGTCATGGATTGGTAAATCCATTCATAGTAGCATTATGATGGCGATATCAGACTTTTATATTTGAATCGTAGTTACAAAACAAGGATTGTTGTCCATACAAAGGACTCAAAGGGAGACAGATTACAAGCTATGTCATCTGGTAAGATCATCATCCTCTCTAGTTAGTATTTGGTTTCGGATCTTCAGTATGATTTTAATAAACAGGAAACATAGCTATGCCTCCTTGCCCCACGCATGTTGTTGAGGATTCAATATTCATATAGTTGACTTGCTTACCGTAAGGCCAAAACTATACTTTTTCATATCTTGGTAGTTGGTTCCATATGAGCTAAAGTACCATGGCTTTTCATATTGCCACATCTATATATTATGTAGATTAAATAGAAAGTATGATTTCGATAAGAAGGCTAAAAGACCATACATGATAAAGAAGAAAAAACATAGGGAGAGACATTTTAATCAACCACAAATTAGTTTTATGAAACTCTAGATGTAAAAAAAAAACGTCCATGTGGTTCATCCCACCCCCCCACACAATTTATTGTGTTTTATAACATAATAATAAAAACAAATTTTATTGTTTTTTTCGTGTTTTGTGTTTTAATTTGATGTTCATTGTGTTTTACTTTGTTTGTGCTGTCCATTGTGTTTTATGCATCTGAGTTTTTGATTTTTTTCTTTCAAAAGCATAGCAATAGTATACTCTTTTAAAGATTAAAGAACGCTTGTTTTTAGGGTTCAATTTTTTTAATCAAATAAAGGCATATGAAGGATATTAATGTTTTAAGAAAATGGGGAAGTGGAAGAGAAAAAATATCATCTTGAATGGGTCATAATATCTCTTCAAAACTCACGGGTTATTTTTGTTTTTGTTAAATTCCACCTATTTAATTTTATGGATCTATTTTACAATCTAGTGACTTAGCTTCCTATGGAAAACCAACTTCCTATTATATCCTTACCCTATATTTTCATATCTTGTTTACATATAAGCTAAAATACCATGGCTTTTCATATGGTTATTATGAAAAATCGGGAAATTAACTAAAGTTGAGTTCAACTTACATGGCTTTTCCTATGTTTTTTAAAATATTTGTCAAATAAACTAGATCAGTTTGTTATTTTTAAAAATAGGTTTGACTATAGGCACACTACTCACATAGATATAATCCACACACCATTGACATGTTTTATGGTCCTTATAACATTTTCCACATTATACGAACACGTATAGGGTTATACCACCCGTATTGTAGATGCACCTTTGGTGACGAAAGCTTGGATGATCATGTTTAGAGTTTTGCTAGTTGGTTTTATGTTTTACATGTTTTATATATTCTCCTAAGTGTTAGCGCACTTAGGAGGTTATATGTGCTAACGTGTTAGCGCATCTAACATGATTAGCGTAGTTATGGGGTCTGAACATCACTAGCCTATTAGCGATGTTAAGGTGGTTAGCGCAGTTAGTCAACTGTTGGCGGAAGCCGTTATCATCATCTTCATGTTGGGATTCAAGAGGGTTTGCAGCAAAATTAAAGGAGTTAATTGGTTTAACATCCATGATGAACAAGAAAGTGTAGTAACAGTGAAACGAATGGAAGAAAAAACAACACGAGTGAAAGGACAATCCGAATGAATATTCTGAAAGTCTTGGTAGTCTCCATTGTTACAGGAGGTCTACTATATATACATTATCATGATGAACGGTTATTAACGGTTATGTTTGGCGGGAAAAACTGTCAAATGACAGTTTAATGATTCCGGCTATAACCAAAAAACCGTTACATGTTTATAAGTTCTACAAAGTAAATATAATTATCCTAATTACACTTAATACATATCGGATATATAAGTTTGCATAATGAATACTAACATAATTAAGTTTATATATATCTAACACAACCCCCTAAACTTGATTATGCTTTGAAGCATACGTCAGGACACTCCGGTTAGCTTCGTCCACAGCTTAACTTGCTTGATTGAAATCAAATCTACGGCGTTTCTTCTGTATCTTCATTGCACCTTCCCAGTCATTTTCTGCGAATAAGGAATAGTGTTGAAGGGCTTATTCGTCTTGAACATCTCCGTCACTCTTCCTCCTTTCATGGCAGACTTCCGACGGACCCGCATTTTGTTCAACCACCTATTTATCTATCACCCTTCCTTACACCTTATTAAACTTGTGATAGTAAACTAGAACATCGAGATACATCGCATATATAATCCTCATGAATTCACCATCGTGATATTCATAGCCCATATCCTTCGCAACAACAACCCATAGATTGTTATCGGTCACATTCTGTACCCTCCGTCACGTTTAATCACCATGTATAAACCGAGCAAGTCCACTTTCCTGTTATCAGACGCGTATGGTGGAATTGGTCGTGTAGTAATTCCCAGTTTGACATTGATGAACCATGTTAACATTTCTTCGAATTTTTTCTCCAATTCATGTTTATATTTAAACACAAATTCTCCATCCTCCATCATTTCCAGCAGTGACTTGCAGTCGGAAAAATCATGGAATTCCATAGCAGGAATAATCATTTGACTCCAATCGGGTTCTTGTGTGGATAAATTCATGTTGGGATTCAAGAGGGTTTGCAGCGGAATTAAAGGAGTTAATTGGTTTAACATCCATGATGAACAAGAAAGTGTAGTAACAGTGAAACGAATGGAAGAAAAAACAACACGAGTGAAAGGACAATCCGAATGAATATTCTGAAAGTCTTGGTAGTCTCCATTGTTATAGGAGGTCTACTATATATACATTATCATGATGAACGGTTATTAACGGTTATGTTTGGCGGGAAAAACTGTCAAATGACAGTTTAATGATATACCGTTACAAGTTTATAAGTTCTACAAAGTAAACATAATTATCCTAATTACACTTAATACATATCGGACATGTATGTTTGCATAATGAATACTAACATAATTAAGTTTATATATATCTAACATCAACTACCTATATATTGATGTAGGCAAGTTATTTTGAGCACTTTTTTTAGAGTTGTGACCAGAGTGTGTATTCTGTGTACTGCACTGTTTTGTGTTTACAATCTATAGGAAAGAGTTATTTACACTGTGCGGCAATGTCTAAGCTTGTATACGATGAATTACGCATATCATGTGCATTAATATTCCGAGCTGTGTCATCTATAGGTGCTAGGGGACTTACACGTATGATACAAGGAACATGCCTGTATAAAAGAGTTAATTACTGTTTTCGTCCCTGTGGTTTGTCAAAAATAACTATTTCAGTCCATTAGTTTAAAATTTGCGATTTCAGTCCCTGTGGTTTCACTTTCGTAACCATTTCAGTCCACCTCGCAACCATTTCAGTCCCTGTACTTACAGAATAAATGGATTGAAGTGGTTACGAAAGTGAAACCACAGGGACTGAAATGGTTACGAAAGTGAAACCATAGGGACTGAAATCGCAAATTTTAAACTAATAGACTGAAATAGTGATTTTTGACAAAGCACAAGGACGAAAACAGTAATTAACTCTAAATTATAATAAGGTTTCATACAAGTTATTTAGACGGCTCCTATAACAACTAAAATTCACTGATATGATAGTGGTGTGTTGTGTTAGAAGTTATACGGGCATACATACAAAAGAATCTGACTATATGAGGTCAGCTTTATAAACTCATACGGCCCAAATGATGTGACATGCAAACTGGTGTGCAAATTTGGTGTTGTGTAATATCACCCTTAAATATTCACATGCTCGGTTTTTGTCTCAAACTATGTATTTCTTTCACTTGCTTGAACAGTATTTGATCTTCTTAACACCATCAAGGTGAATACAATCATAGGACCAGAAACATATATTGGATCAGAACTACTGGGATCAATTGCTGATAGGGCCAAGTTACCTATAATTTCTTTTGCGGGTAAATCCCTAATGGAATATCCTTACCTGCTCCATGTTAAAGAAGACGATTTTCTTATGGCCAAAAGCATATGTGCTCTTGTCGAATCTTATAAATGGAGGGATGTTATCTATGTGTATGAGGATTCTGATTATGGGTCAGAGTTATTACAAAATCTGTTTGAATTGTTCCAAGAAAATAACATACGAATTACTTACAGAGTTGCCATTTCCGCCTCAGCAAAAAATGATCTAATCGTCCAGGAGTTGCGTAAGCTAATGAGTATACATACATCAGTAATCATTGTCGATATGTCACTTTCACTAGCATCTAGATTGTTTCCAAACGTGAAGAGGCTAGGAATGAAGAGCACAGAATATGCATGGAAGTCAAAAGACCACTGACATCTTTCGATCAACAAAATTTAAAGTTATTGAATCATTTCAAGGAGCACTCGGTTTTAGATCTTATATACCAGCATCAAGGAGACTGCATTACTTCACAAATAGATGGAACAAGAAGTTTACTAGAAAGGTGCATGTGCTTGCTATATGGGCTTATGACATAATTTGGGCACTTGCTGAGTCCATTGAGAGAGTTGGAGTCCCACAAAATGGCACGTTGCTTCTAAATGAGATTTTGAAATCCAAGTTTAAAGGGATGGGTGGTGAGTTTAGGCTTACTGAAAGAAATCTGATCTCTAATGGATATGAGATTGTGAATGCGGTCGATCATGAAGAAAGGAAAGTGGGATATTGGACATTGTCGAAAGGCATTACAAGAACACTCCTTACATTAACCGATGATGCTCTACGTTCTGGTATTGGTAGGGAAGATGTTATCTGGCCTGGAGGGTCTACTACCGTTCCAACGAGTCATGGTAAAAAGTTAAGAATTGGGGTCCGGACTGGACTGACATTTAGCTACTTCGTACATGCGGTTTATGATGATAAGAATAATGTCACAAACGCCACTGGGTTCTGTGTTGATGTTTTCAATACTTGACTTCAAGCATTACCGTATGAAGTGACATACGAGTTTGTTCCATATGCGAATGGAAGTTACGACAAACTTATAGAAAAGGTCGTTAATAAGGTACTCACAGAATAACATTCCAATTCATATATATTATGCATGCATCAGTAACTCAAAAACATAACTAGTTTTTGTTTATGCCAAACAGGAACTTGATGGGATCCTGGGAGATTCAACAATCTTGGCTTAAAGATATGAATTTGTTGATTTCACCACAACTTACACTGACCTTGGTCTAGGAACACTAGCAAAAACCAATAGAAAAGATATGTGGATCTTCTTGAAGCCACTGAATGCAAATCTATGGCTAACTTTTACTGCTTTCCTTATCTTCAATGGCTTGATTATTTGGGCTATAGAAGCTATGGACCAAGAATTGAAAAGCTCGTCATCTCAAGGAATTGGAACAATCTTTTGGCTCATTGTTTTGACCATATTTTCTGCTCAAAGTTGTCTTCCTTTCCTTTAATATGTAGAATAAAATTGCCATCTTGAATTGATTTTTTTTCATTTCTTGGTGTTTTAGCAAAATGATAAGTGTTTCTATGATGTTTTTGTAAGTGTTTTGGTTTCTAGGGAATTTGCTACTTAGGGTAGCAAATTATTCAAAAAAATTGGACAATAGATATTCACGTGACAAGCAAACTCGTGGAATACGCTTTGTAAAACTCAAAAAGATAAGTCTACTCCTTTGAGTAGCGGACTTCCTAGAAACAAAAACAGCTTCAAAAACCTCCTGTGAACTGTTATGATTTTTCTAAAACACATATTATTAAAAAAAAAACTTGCTCATTGTTGTAGAAGAGAAGTTGGCAAGCAACCTGTCAAGATGTGTGATGTTTGTTTGGTTAATCGTGGTGCTTGTTCTGATTTCGAGTTACACGGCAACACTGACCTCACTGTTGACAGTTGAACAATTTGAAATACATCGAAAGGGGGGACTGTGGGTTTTCACGGTGGCTCTTTCTTTGGAGGAGTGACGGTCAACAATACGAATTTTACAGTTTCTAAGCAAACGCCATATTACTCATATGAGAAGTATGCTGAGGCGTTAACAAAAGGCGGAAAACATGGGGGTGCAGATGCCATTGTTGATGAGGTTCCATATATCAAGATGTTTCTTGGCAAGCACTCGAATGGTGATCACGCCATGGTCTCTTCTGAACCAATAACTTCTGGATTCGCCTTTGTAAGTATCATATAGTTACTCATTTTTTTACATTCCTTTTTTGCGTATACACTTATCGCTAACATCTTTATCATTCAGATATTTACAAAAGGTTCTCCACTGGTAAAAGATATATCAAAGGAAATAGCTAAAATAAGAGAAGATGGAACTCTAAAAGTTTTGGAGAAGAAGTGGTTTGACACTAAATTTTCTGTATTACCCCAAGATTCTTCCACAAGCCAGCTAAAACCTTAAGCCTTGAAAGATTTGGTGGTTTGTTTATTATCAGTGGTGTCTCTTCATGTTTAGCACTTGTAATCTCTATAATTTATATAAATCGTTCTAAACTGGAGAACCTTAGTATTATTTCACTTTTAGCGGGACGAAATTTAATGGCTATGATAAGGTGGCTCTTGCATAGAAAGGTGATTTATAGATAACTAGGAAACCCAACATATTTGTTGTAAATAGCATAGCTCTGATGAAATAGAATTCTAATTTAACACTTCATTAGCTTAGAGTATCAGCTGCTATGATTCATGTAGTGAGCCACTGAGTGTTATGTAATGTGGAATGTATTGGAACCTACGGTATTTAAGGTTTTAGCACCGGTTTGTGAAATGTTAATTTGCAAAAATAAAAATAGAAAAGTAGTCAAGTGCTTAAAAGTCTCAACATATTATCAAGAATTTTATGTAAATTATGTGTCTACAGCCTTAAGGGCTAAAGCTATCTAATTGAACATATATATAGAACAGCTTTAGGATCCCGTTTATTATACAGACCGGATCATAAAAAGAATACAATACATAAATATCTTATATGTTGATAAATTATTATTAGATTCTAGATAATCAAATTTAGTACGTGACTTTATTTTATTAGATTTTGTAAACAAAAATGTCAAATGTCAAATCTAAATCCATTGTTCAATACTGATTTAAAAAAAATTACAAGAAATATTTTTGTTTCATTATGTTGATAGTAATCAATAGTTATTATGATATTGAATTATAAGAAATAATTTAGTTATCTAAAATAATGGGCTAGATGTATAGGCGACACAATATAATTGGAGCCATGGAGTGGCTCTAGACTTATTTCACATGCCCACTTTGATTTTTATTTGTTAAGTAGTTAAATAATAATAATAATAATAATATGATAGATCACAGATTGTGTGTGTAGTGTAAGAATTGTTTTAACATAAATAAACCACTTATACAGTAACAATTTTAGTTATAAGTCTAACAAGTTTGGTAGATAAAAAATGTGTTCTACTTGATATGGAATTCGTTTATTTTCAGCCATAATTTCTTCCTTTTTATAAGTTATTTATATTAGAGTATATCTCATTTCTTATCATTCACGATTTGTTTTCTCTTATATCGTGGGAAAGTAAACCTAATAACTAATAAGAAAGAAATAAATAATTCTTCCAGACTACTTTCGTAAACTTTAACTTTTGTTTTTATATGATATGAGAGCGAGATTGCGGGTTCATAGTCGCTCGACCAAGACACTCTAAAGCTAGCCGCCTGTTACCAACATGGTCGCCAAAAAGCTAAACACAGAACCGCACCAAAGGTGAATTTAGGAAAAAGAGTGGGTCTTGAAGACGAGTGGATTATAGACCCGGGAGCCACCGAGCGTATACCACACAAAACAGGGGCGCCGCTTCAGAGGGGCCGGGGGGCGCCCGACCCCCCCGAACTTTTCGCTCAGTATAAAGTGTTATATATGTAGTTTTCGTATAGAAATTTTTTGGTATATACGTTTTCGACCCCCGGCGAAAACGTCAAGCTTCGCCACTGACACAAAACCCATCGGCTAGAAGATAGAATGATGTGTTTAGATGAACTACATGTCACCATACCCAATGGTGAACGATACTTGTTGAAGGAAATGGGAGTTGTACCCTGCCTAATGGAACTAAAATCAAGGGAGTTTTACATGTTCCCAAGTTTAAATGTAACCTTCTGTTGGTGAGCCGTTTGTCAAAAGATCTCCTATTTGTGCTACAACCTTTTTCCTTGATTTTTCCGTCATGAAGATCTCAATTCAAGAGCATTATCAGAGATGTGAACGAGGTCTATACCGAATCTAGATGATAAAAGGAGAGAGGCGAGCGATGATGACAAGTGTGGATGTTTGGCACAGATGACTAGTTCATGCTTCCGATTCAACAATTCCTTCAAAAATAAAGATGATTTTTATGTTGATTTTTTGAAAGATTCCTTAAAAAATAAAGATGATTTTTGTGATTCTTGCATTAAGCTAAAACATAAAAGATCTTCGTTTCCTCTTAGTTCAATAAAAACTCGTGATTGTTTTGAATTAACTCATTGTGACATATGGGTCAATATCGCACATTATCTCTCTTCCATGCCAGTTAACTTTTGACAATTGTGGATGACTATAAGAGGGTTGTTTCGGTCTTCCTACTAAAGCATAAAAACAAGGCAATCATTTGTTTGGTGGAATTTTAGAAAATGGTGAAAAATCAATTTGGTAAGAATATTAAAAAATTAGGTGTGACAATGGAAGGGAATTTGTCTCAAATTAAATGCAAAAATTTTAAGCAAGTGAAAGAATCCTGTTAAAAACCACTTGTCTATACACCCCTCAACAAAATGGGTGGTGGAACGTAAGCATAGGCATCTCCTAGAGATTGCACGTGCGTTAAGGTTTGAAGCCAATTTACCCACAAAACTTTAGGGAGAATGTGTTTTAACGGTTGTCTATATTATAATCGGTTACCATCGGATGTTATCCGTGATAAAACACCTTATGAAGTGTTGTACAATCAAAAGCTTGATTATGATTACATGAGGGTTTTGGTTGTCTTGCTTATAGATACACAAAAATAAAAGGCGACAAGTTTGAAGAAAAGGGGAGACCAGGTGTTTTCTTGGGGTATCCTGGAGGTACCAAGGGATACAAGATTTATGACATTAATGTCAAGGTAATCATTCATAGAGATGTAAAGTTTATTGAGACCGTATATCCTTACAAAATTTTGGCGCATCTAGAACACGAGGAAGTAGTTTTTAACTTTCCTGATAAATGAGATGCCGAAGATGACCCTACCCATCTAGGCATAGGACCAGAAACTAACATACCAATCCTGGTGACCGAGCCCACTATAGAACCAGCATTGGATCTAAAGTTTGAAATAGGCCCAATTATAGAGTTTAATGATGGGCATGAAGATGGACCTAGAGAGAAAAATGAAAGTCGTGACAATAGCCTCAACAACAGGCTAGATAGTTGCCTAGTAAATGTTGAACCCAATGAAACCTTAGCTGAAAACCTTAGGCCAGACAGAGAAAAGAAAAGCATCAAACACCTGAAGAATTTTTTTTACTACAATGTTGTTGTTCCCTCATTTCTCGACCATGCACAACCTAACAATAATCAAGAATCCTGAATATTACACCCTTTGACTAATTTGTCACTTATAATAATTTTCAGAATCACATAAAGCTTTTTTAACTGTCAATGAAACATATAATGAGCCTAAGTATTTCAAGCAAGTCATCCAAGACAAAAGGTGGGCCGAGGCCATGCAAAAGGAACTCAAAGCCCTTGAAGAGAATGGGACATGGATCTTGCAAGAGTTGTCTGAGGGAAAATAAGCAATTAATTTGAAATGGGTGTACAAATTCAAGTATAAACCCGATGGTAAAATATAACAGTACAAGGCTAGATTGGTAGCAAAGGGCTATACACACATGGAAGGTGTGGATTATTGAGCATGATATTAGAGGTATTTACGATACAAGAAATGGCTATGAAATTGTTTTTTGTATTTCAGTATATCTATTACATCATACGTACATGTTTATATAGCCAGTACACAAACAAACTAGAAAGGAAATACAATCAACTCCATTGAATAATTGGCTGTCGATGAGCTGTATTAGTGGCTGAATTGGAGAATATTGTGTAGCAAGAGTCAATGGTTTATAATAGGAAATGATGGAAACTGATCCTAACGGTATATTTTAACATTTCCCCTCAAGTTGAGTGGTGGGATTTTCAACACTCAACTTGCCAAGACAGTTATTGAAGATTTTGCATTGACTGATTTTGTTAGAATATCTGCAAGTTGATCTCCTGAGGGGACAAACAGGAGGTCGATATCCCCGTTTCAAGTTTTTCTTTGATGAAATGGCGGTCTACTTCAATATGTTTTGTGCGATCATGCTAGACTGGATTCTCTGAGATTTGAATAGCTGCTTTGTTATCACACAAAATTTACTAGATAAATTTGGAGGATATCCGATTTCCATCAAGAGTTTCCGTATCCATAGTATCTCTGCTAGACCGCGTGATATGCCTCGAATTTTGCCTCTGCACTTGAGAGTGCCACCACCTTTTGTTTCTTGCTTCTCCATGTGACAAAATTCCCACCGACGAGGGTGAAGTACCCAGATGTTGATTTCCGGTTTCCTTTATCTCCTGCCCAGTCTGCATCGGTATACACTTGGGTTTCAAGGTGAACATTTTTCTTAAAAAACACCCCATGACAAGGTGTCCCTTTGAGATATCTAATAATTACTCCATACTGCTTCCATGGGCAATTTGAGGTTGATGATGAATTGGCTCACGACTCCCACTGCGTAGGCAATGTCAGGTCGGGTATGTGAGAGATAGATTAGTTTCCCTACTATTCGTTGATATCTCCCCTTGTCAGCTAGCTTAGCATTTTCCTCCATATAGAGTTTCTGGTTTGCCATCATAGGAGTATCCACAGGTTTGCAATCGATCATCCCTGTTTCTGCCCGCAGGTCAAGAACATATTTCTTTTGGCAAATGAAAATTCCTCGTCTGGCCTAATGACTTCAATTCCAAGGAAATACTTAAGTCTCCCCAGATCCTTCATTTCAAATTCTTTGAATAGGTTAACTTTCAGTCTTGCCATCTCTTCTTCATCATTACCTGTGATTATCATATCATCGACATAAATAATTAGGCATGTTATGAGTCCGTTCCTTTGTTTAAGGAACAGAGTATGATCCGAGTTACTTTGTCTGAAGCCATAATTTTTCATGACTAACGTAAATCTGCCGAACCAGGCACGTGGAGATTGTTTTAATCCGTATAGGGATTTTTTTAAGCGACACACTTCCCTAGGATCAGATTTCTTCATGAGTTAAGGAGGTACTTCCATATAAACTTCTTCTTTGAGCTCTCCGTGTAAAAAGGCATTTTTACGTCAAATTGAAGGAGAGGCCAATCTTTGTTTGCAGCTACAGAAAATAATACCCTGATTGTGTCGATTTTGGCCACGGGTGAAAAAGTCTCAGAATAATCAATCTCGTATGTTTGAGTATACCCCTTTGCTACCAGTCAGGCTTTGTGTCTTTCAATAGTTCCATCTGGCTTATACTTTATAGTGAAGACCCATCGGCACTCTACTGGTTTTTTTCCAGGAGGAAGAGTACATTTTTTCCACGTGTCATTTTTAATGAAAGCTTCCATTTCGACTTCCATCGCTTCTTTCCATTCCTTAGACTCAAGAGCCTGTTCAACTGTGGTTGGAATTTGTTCAGAACATAGGGATGTGGTAAAAGCTTTGGCTTCTGCTGATAGATTCCCTACTGCCACATTTGCCATTGGATACCTAGAATTTCGAGCTTCCTTCTCGGGAGAGTATCTTTTCGGAGGAACTCCTCTGTTGGATCCTGGGGGTAGAGCATATATGTCTTGTTCAACCTGTGATGATGATTCTTATTCTGTCTCATGGTTAGTCTCGTCAGGAGTTTCAACATGTTCATGATTTTCATAGTTGGAAGAATCAATATACTCGGGAGTTTGAGAGTTACTTACCTCCGACACCAGGTTGGGATGATCATTGTTAGTGGTACCTTCTTCATGGCAAGTGGATGATGACCCATTTTGAGCTTCTTCATTAACTTCTTCTGAGGCTGGTATCCACTGTATCCAACTCAATGTGTCATCAGTTTTCTTTTCCCCCTGACCATTGTGTTGGGTAGTGTAGAAATATTCGGTTTCTAGGAAGTCACAATTCATTGTTGTATACATATGACGTGTGTTAGGATTGTAACACCGATAACCGTGTTGATTGACCCCATACCCAACGAACACACATTTCTCAGCACATGCGTCAAGTTTGGAACGGTATGTTTTTGGTAGATGAACAAAAACAGAACATCCGAAGACACAAGGTTCAAGAACAAGGTTTGATGGGGTTTATGGAATTTTGAGAGGGCTTGAAGAGGGGTTTTTAAATCAAGAGCTCTTGTTGGAAGACGGTTCATAAGATAGGCTGCTGTAACAAGAGCTTCGGGCCAAAATGATTTCGGAACTTGGGATTCAATCATGAGTGCACGAGTTATCTCTAAAAGGAAACGGTTTTTTCTTTCAGATACCCCGTTTTGTTCTGGGGTATGAGCACATGATGTTTAATGAATTATTCCTTTCTCTTGACAAAACTATTTCATGGTAGTGTTAACAAACTCTCCCCATTATCAGACCTAAGAATTTGGATGTCTCTTTTGAACTGGGTTTTAACCATAGTATAAAAAAGCATGAATTTTGAAAAAACTTTGAATTTATTTTTTAGAAGATAAATCCAAGTCATGCGGGTGCAGTCATTAATGAATGATACAAAATAGCGGAAATTCTGCCCCCAATAACCTTTTCTGGTCCCCACACATCCGAATGAATCAATAGAAAAGGAAAATCAACCTTAGTATCATTTGGTTTGAAAGTGTGTCTGTGACTTTTAGCCAAAAAACATGTTTCACAATTCAAAGGTTTATTTGTCGGAAATAAATTAGGAAATAAACGATATAAGTAACCACTCGATGAGTGTCCCAATCTTCGGTGCTATAACCAAGCTTCACGATCTGTGGACCCATGAGCTAACATTACAGTGCCTTGTCGAGTAACTGCATCCACATAATAAAGCCCTTGCCGTTCAGTACCACGTCCAATGATCTTTCCCGTCCTGATGTCCTGTAAGATAGAAAGGTAGGATGCACTAGCACAACACAATTTAATGCTTTTATAACATGACTGATCAAGAGCAACTTATGAGATAAAGATGGAACATAGAGGCAATTTGATAGTTTCATATTTTCTGAAATTTGAATAGTGCCTCCTCCTTCACTTGAAGAACTTCTCCATTGGCGGTGTGAATTCTGGATTTTTGTGGTTTTGACATTGAGCACATGTCAGATTTTTCATAGGTCATTGTATCGGTAGCACCACAATCAAATATCCATGATTCTTCAATTGTTATACTTTTTGTTGCCATGTTAGCTTTTCCAACATTAAAAGAAAATTTTGGCTTTATTTTATTCAAATTAGACATATGAGGGGTTTTATTTGTGACCTCTGAATCTTGAACCTCATTTAGTAATCAAGAATATCTTGACTAAAAAATTTGGGGTTCACTACTGGCATACCCGATTTCTTTAAAAGATTATAATGAAAAAGTGAAGGATTTGAGATGTTACCCTCAAACCCTATACCTGGTCCCCTTTGTCTTCTTGAACCGCCGCAAAGCAGCAGGTACCCCCATTATTGCCTTTTTCATTTCCTTCTATATTAACGGCTGCTTTTGGAAGTTCCCCGCTGCTGCCACCGCTACTGGTGGTCCTTTGACGGCCCATGGCGGCGGCGGCTTTCCCATTCTTGTGCCCATCGGCCCACCAGTCCGGGTACCCTACGAGTTCGAAGCATTGTTCTTTCGTGTGTTTGTTTTTACCACAATGATGACATTTAAGGTTGCTTTTATCTATCTGTGATGATGACGGATTGGGTTTCCATTCTGACCGGCGCCCCTTGGAGACGAGACCCATCCTAATGGAATCCCGGTTGAGTTCAGATCCGTCGCCGCCCCTAGTTGAATGTTTCCAAATATACTTTGGTGTGCCGTTTCCTTTCGGACAGCCGCATATGCGGCTTCGGCAGACGATAATGGATCCCACCGGAGAATCTCCCGTTTAAGGGAGTCATATTTTTTATCAAGGGCATTGAGAAACTGAAATAATTTGTTTTCTGACCTAAGTTTGTTGTACGTGATAATGTCTGTAGAGCATGTCATTGGGTTTGGGTCTCGCCGCTCGATCTCTCCCCAGATACCCTGCATCACAATCCAAAAATCCTCTAATGGTAAGCCATTTTGCTTGAACTCATTTGCTTTGACGTGGAGATCGAAGGTTTGAAGCTTGTCTTTGCCACTTCTATATGTGACTGTAAGTGCGTCCTATAGCGTTTTTGCTGTTGGGAACTCTGTAAGGTTACTGGCAAGGTTCGGTTCGGTGTTTTGAATCAGCCAGGAGAAGACGATTAAATCATCTTGCTCCCACTGCTCATCAACAGGATCTGGTGGGTTCTGGGTAAGATGATTTAATAGGACTTTTGATTTCCCCCCTATGGCGACTCGTATCATCCGAGCCCATAGAGGGTAGTTTTGGCTTGTGAGTTTCAGGCTGATTTTTAGGCTATCAGACGGGTTCGGTTTTTGGTTCTGGGTTTGAGATTGAACTCCATTTTTAAGGAGGTTAGCTATTTGAATAGCTAGATTATTATTGTCTTCTTCCGACATTGTGCCTGGTAGATGATGAGTATTGAAAAGTTTGGATCATAAACACTGCTCTGATACCATATTGAGCATGATAATCAGAGGTATTTACGATACAAGAAATGGCTATGAAATTGTTTTTTGTATTTCAGTATATCTATTACATCGTACGTACATGTTTATATAGCCAATACAAACTAGAAAGGAAATACAATCAACTCCATTGAATAATTGGCTGTCGATGAGCTGTATTAGTGGCTGAATGGAGAATATTGTGTAGCAAGAGTCAATGGTTTATAATAGGAAATGATGGAAACTGATCCTAACCATATATTTTAACATGGATTACCAAACATTTGCAGTGGTGGAAAAAGTTGGTTACTATTCAAACTTTGCTAGCAGTTGTAGTAAAGAGGAGATGGGCAATTCACCAATTAGATGTGAAAACGCCTTCTTACATGGTGATCTTGAAGAAGATGTATACATGAAGATTCCCAAGGCTTCCACAAAGAAGAAGAAGAAACACGTGTTTGCAAACTGAGAAAGTCTCTATACGGGCTTAAACAAGCCTCTAGAAATTGGTACCAAAAGTTTAAATTGGCACTAACCGAGATTGGTTTTTAGCAAACAAAGGACGATCATTATTGTTCATCTACAAGAGTAGTACCACTTATGTGAAGGCCCTTATCTACGTTGATGATGTAATAATCGTTGGGAATGACCTTGAAAAAATCCAAGGAGTTAAACACTACTAGAAAACTACGCAATTGCGATCAAAATTTGCGACCTACATAAGGCGGTTGCAAAATTAGCGACTAGTTTGCGACTAGTTTGCGACTAGAATCAAAATAGTCGCAAAATTAAAGACCAACCCACACTCGGTTGCAAAATTGTCGCAAATTTTGTGATCGCATTTTTCCGGTCGCAAAGCAGTTGAACAGTGGTCGGAAAACGGTTGCAAATACAAGAAAACTAATAAAAGCAAAAGTTGCGACCGTTTAAGGCCGTCGCAAATAGATAAGCATATAGAAAACAAAAGTTGCGACTGTCTAAAGTTGTCGTAAATAATAATTATAATAAAAGTTAATTAATTGATAAAATATGGTCAAAATTTTACTAAAACAAGTGAAAAGGCCTAATTAAATAAGCCCCACCCCTTAATGAAAAATTAAAACGTCAGATCAAATCATCATTTTAGGGTTTTGTTTCATCTGCTCCAACCCACTCCTCCATCGATCGATCAGATCCACTATTTTTTGGGTTTATAGAGCAAATCCAGAACTAGTTGATTGTTCGATTCAGATCTAATTGGAAAACAGAGAGCTCCACACCACGGCGGCCGGAATCCACACATCCGCCGTCGCCATCAACTTCTCCGGTAACGAAAAACATTCGCAGCTCCTTATTAACATCTTCTTCGGCAGTTTTACAGTGCTAGCTGATTGTTCGATTCAGATCTTGTGACACATCAATGGCCATCTCCACGAGCTCTCGCACTTCACTTGTCGCCCGTAATAACCGCTTTTCCGGTCCGTCAACTCTATTGCCGGTCGTCGCCGCAGGTTCATTCAAACTTCTCGCATCTACGGTTGCCGTGCTCCTATTGTTAACCGTCGTATTCATCTTTTCCTCATCGGACGTCGTCGTTTAATTGAATCTCGACACAGTATGCATTCTCTCTTTATCTTTTCTTCAATTGGATAATGATTAGAAGATTATCGAATTGTTTGTTGCCGGATTTCATGTTCTTCACAGTTTAATTTGTTGATTGATATCCTAAATGTTGAAGTTTGTTGAAATTGTTGAATATTAGGTTTTGGTTTTTGAATCTGACGGAATCGAAACATTTAGGCGTTCTGTGCTCGCGTTGAAATTAGATCCATTAAAACCTAGATTTGATTAGATTAGAAAGCAAGCTGATGATAACATATTGCTTGCTCAGTGCCCTTAGCTGATATGTATTAGGCAATGACGATGGACCCCGACTCTAGTTCTTCGATTGTTCGTCTGAATATAGGTCATAATATCACAATTATTGCTTTTCAGTTTCGTATTTCACTTGTAATTTGGCTCTGAAATGATCAGCTGATTTGGTTATCAGTTAGAATAGATCAACCTACCCCTACATGTTGCATTTGAAGAACAAAGTGAAAGAAAAAAAATAGTAATGGATTCGGTTTATTTTCAGTGCTTTACCTTTTCGTGATCTGGATTAGTTAAAAATGTCAATGTAGTTTGTTGCTTCAACCTAAGCAGTTAATGCGGTAAAATATCGGATATCGGTCAAGGACCTATATTTGAGATATCGGTTATCTCGGTGGATATCGATGGGATATCGGTTATTTTAATATCATACTATATATATATATATATATATATAGTAATTTAAAACTAACAATTTAGTATACTCTCCTGTAATTAACAAATTAACCTTTTGGAACTTGCAAAACACTAAATATTGTAACAAGTAGGAACACACTACGACTTAAAACACTAACATTTAATAGTAACAATTAAGACTTAAAATACAGGTTATTTGAATAAGTTGAATTTTGTTACGCACTTGATTTGACACTGATATTTTCAAAGGAGCTTTAAAAAGTTAGAAAAAAGTGTTTTGGCTCAACCCATTAGTGCCAAAATTTACCTGCTTCGACCTATTACACAGCCTATCTACCTGTTTGGCTAGCACTACTCTAGACTAGTCGGCTGCATATACAAACACGGTTAATTGTTGTGGTTTTAATATTAGGAACTGCTAAGTGAAAAATATTCATTGCACGTGCGCATTATTGATTTAAGTGGGAGCTCTACAGATGAAGTTAGGAATTGCAGGTGCCATTTTTATGGAGCATTTTAAAGGGGGTGCGTTAAAGGTGATTATCATCAGTTACTTAATACAGCTTATATATCTAGTTCTTAGGTCCGCACATATAGAGGTGTCAATTTCTTCCCATTTACGTTTGAATGGGTTGATTTGGTTTATAGCTTCTTTCTTTTGGGTAAAAGACTTAATCTAAAAAAGCTAGCTTAAAAGGGGGAATGGGTCGGGCGGATTAAAATTCGTTCAAAGTATATTTCTAATTCATAAACGATAAAAGCATATTAATTCATATCATATAAAATGCTAATTTGTTATTGAACATGTTTTTAGTTGTATGATCATATATTTGACAAGCACCCAACCTGGTCTGTTTTGGCTTGCACAAAATTTAGATGTATTGACCCGTATGACCTGCCCATTTTGCACCTCTGAGTACATAACTTTTACTGTATCTTATTTTACGTCATGTTAATCTTCTATAACAGGACTATATTGAAATGCTTGCAAGATCTGGTGAGAAGCATGGTCATGTGGGATTGGGTTTGCAAATTGCTAGAGATCTTGCTTGGGGGTTATATGAACTCCATTCAAAAGATATAACCTTTCCATCTAAATTTTGATGATTTATTGTGTTTTATGCATAGAAAGTTGTACGATTATGGGAATTTGCATTGTAGGAAATGTTGGTGTTATTAGTTAATTTTGGATGATTTATATTTATAATTTTTTGTGGATTTGTAAAATTTGTAAACATTATTAGCAGGTTTAAAATAGAAAATGGCTAAAACAATAATAAAAAAGATTTGTAAAAAAGACAAGCGGTCGCAAATGATCGCACTTGTATAAAGACAAGCAGTCGCAAAATCGACGCAAGCTGTAAAAAGACAAGCGGTTGCAAAAACGTCGCAGCACGACCAAACAAAACCAAAATTGAAGCGGTCGCAACATTTGCAACTGTTATTTATGGTCCCAAAATCTAGTCGCAAAAACATAGATGCGGTCGCAACTTGGCCGCAATAGGGTAATTGCGACGAGTGTTTTTCCCACCGTAGTTTTGGTGGCAAAACAGTCGCAACAAGGCAATTGCGACTCTTTTGCGACCGAAAGTGCAGTCGCTAAACCCAATTTATCTAGTAGTGAAAGACTATGACTCAAAATTTAGCATCAAAGATCTTGGGGTGCTAAAATACTTTCTAGGAATTGAGGTTGCATGCACTAAAGAAGGGCTCAGTCTAAGTCAACAAAAATACACACTTGATATTATGCATGACAGTGGAATGCGAGTTTACTTTTCCTATGGAGCAAGGTATAAAACTCAACAAGTGTGACGTCGATTAACGGCTTGATGCTAGTTAGTGTCGTAGGCTGGTGGGGTCCTCTTTTATCTTAGCCACTAGACCCAATAATGCTTACTCGGTGAATGTGTTAAGCCAATTTCTGGCTGATCCGCGGCAACCTCATTTGGATGTGGCCAACAGTGTTTTGCGTTATCTTAAAAGTACAATGGGGCAAGGCATCTTGCTTCCTAAGGATGGTGGAACAAACTTGGTGACATACTGTGACTCCAGCTGGTTAGGCTGCCGTTTTTCCAGACGGTCACAGACAAGTTGTTTTATTCAATGTAGAACCGGTGTCTTGGAAGTCAAATAAGCAATCGTTGGTTTCTCGGTCGTCAGCTGAAGCAGAATAACGGGCAATGGCCTCCACGGTTAGTGAAGTCTTATAGTTGTGGTGGTTGTTAAAGGATCTTTCCATTGGTCAAGAGAGTCCTACACCTATATTTTGTGATAATCAAGCTACCCGACACATCACCAACAATCCTATGTTTCATGAACGGACAAAGAATGTTGAAATGGATTGCTACTTTGTACGTGAATGAGTGAAATCCAATGAAATTCAACCCTTAAATATTGACACAAAGTCTCAAATAGCGGACTTGTTCGCCAAGGCTTTTGGAGCACAACAGTTGCAGTTTTTACTGATCAAGCTAGGCGTTCGAAATCTTCACGCTCCAGCTTGAGAGGGAGTAATGGAATTGATTTATTTTCAGCCATATATTTTATTACTTTTTGTTTCTTGTTTGTATTGGAGTATATCTCCTTTCCCTGTCATTCACGATTTGTTTTCTCCTATATAATGGATGTAAACCTTATAAGTAAGAAATGAATAATTCTTCAAGGCTATTTTTGTTTTTTATAACTCGCATATATATATATATATATATAATATGACCTGCTAAAGATTATGTTTATATTATGGTAATATCAATATTACTGAATACTGATCCTATTTCAATAACTAAGAATGGTATTGGTTGATTAAAGGAATCTAGGTTGCCTTATTCTAACTTCAAATTTTTTTAGCGGCGTACAGTTAGGATGTTGCTAACTAGGTTAGTAGTTAGTAGTGTTTAGTATCTTGTGTGTTCGAAGCTTTCAATCAGTAGCCCGAAGCTTGTTTAAGGGCTTTCTCTCGTCTCACCCTTTGGACCATTGTCCATTAATTCTCACTACGAAAGAAAGTAATTTCGGGCCTCGCCCATTTAGCGTCTATGACTCTTGGATGGGAAAACCTAGTTACGGGGATGAAGAAGCTATGCAAAAAAGCAGTTGAAACTTTTACTCCAACTAGGCCTTCGAATATTGTTTTGGCTAAGAAGTTTTCTCATATAAGGAGCAAGTTAAAAAGTGGAGGGATAATGATGTATTGCAAAATACATCTATTTATTGTGTATAGATTGTATAGTTTTCGTGTCTATTTGCGTTGTTTTTAGGTAGTATATGTATATTACTGATTACTTTGTGTTTTCCAGGTCTCGGGTGTTGAAGATTACTAAAAAGGCGAAAAACGAGTCATATCTTGCAAAACCGAGCACCGGAACGCGTACAAGGGACCGAGAGGTGAAAAGGCATGAGAATCAAGAAAAACTACTGGTCGCGTCACGCGACCAGGAAGTGAAGCCCTCCCCACATGACGCGAGGAGGGTGATTGACCGTTGTTGACTTTGTTATGCCCGCGTCGTGTGACCTTAATGACCCATGCTCCCCGCGTGACGCGAGGAGCTACATTTCACGGAATGTTTCGTTTATTGGCAGGGTTGTGTTAGGACACTTATGTATAATCATCATATTGAAAAGATACCATAACCCTATGAAAGTTGGACATCTTTGGACGAATTTGGAGTTCAAGGTCAGAATTTGAAGGTTTTGAAGCAAGGAAATCATACGGTTAAAGCTCCTAGGCACGAGAACGAAGGATATCCAGTTTCATCTTCCCATTTTCTCATTTTTTACACTTTTTATCCTTCCATCATGAATCCAAACTTGAAACTTTGTGTTTTGATTATTTTGACAATGATGTTAGGCTAATTGTGCATGAACTACCTAGGGTTCGTTTGGTTCGCATAATTTTTTAAAGGAATTGGAATTCGTGAGAAAATGAATTAATTCCAATGAAAAGTATTATAGTGTTTGGTTTGTAAAATTATTAATGGAATTGAAATGTATAAAGACTATATTACTAAATTACCCATCCCATATATAAGTAATTTCTTCTTCCCTGTTAGTTGCCACTTGCCCTAAACTCTACCAAATCTCTTCCATATTTAGAACTTCACAAGATTAGAGTGATGAACCTCCATCGTCGCATTAAGCCTTGCACGAGATTAGAGTCCGGTCCCGTCAAGTCATTGCAACACCTTCATCGCTAATTTTTACAGCCCCACCATAGTTCTTTGTGTGTGTGTTTTTTTTTTTTTTTTGCAACACCAATTAGATGGTGATGTTTGCTGCAACTCCAACGGAAAATGAGTTATTGAGAATCATAGTCGCATTCGTTCTACATATCATCTTCTTAACCTACTCTCTTCTTTTCATAAAGACCAAAGTCCAAAAGTTATTATCAACGAAGAACTTCCATGATGTTCATTCTTCATCATTTTGTTAATTGTTCATTGGGCCATCATAATTTATTGTTATTAGCTGAATGTCTAAACTATTTTTTTTCTTGAATCTGCATTGAAATTGTCCCATGTGGAAAGAATATGTGGTTGAAGAGGAAAATAGGTATTTTGGTAAACTAAAACATTCCAGTGGAATATTTTAAATTCCATGGGTCGTATGATGGAATGTTAAAATCCCACAAGTGAAGGAATTAATTCCAAATGCAATTCCATCATTCCTAACCAAACATGAATTTTGACGGAATTAATTCCAACCCCTACTTGAATTCCTGCAAATTCCGTGAACCAAACGGGCCCCTAGGATAGGATGAACATGAGTTAATGTTTTGATTTTATCCGGATTATGAACTATTTATGGAGTTCCATAGGTGTCTTCTCAAGAAGGGGAGGGCCCTGTTCCTTTCTTGGTATGTTAAGGTATTTTAGGATCCTAGTTCTGTAAAAGTTTGTGTCCGGTAAAAAGATAACTAATAACATATGGGATTCCAACCTAGGTAGTCCTTTTATCATCATGTGAGTAAAATCTAAATTCTAAGTTGCGGCTTAGTTTGGTTAATTAGTTAGACTTTAATTAATTTCATTTTTAGGATATTAAAAAACCCCCCTCTCAAAATATAAAAACAGTTTAGTCGCGTCGGTCAATAGGTCTAGTGAGTCTAGTTAACTTAATCAAAAGAGTCTCGTGGTTCGATTTCCGGACTTACTTAACTATACTAGGGTCATCGGTACACCTGTCGATTAGTGGTTTAGTCAAGTTTTAAAGAGTCTAGAGTATAACTTGGTGTCTAGATTAAGGTAATTTAGTTAATAATTATTAAACTACTTTTAGCACACAGATAAATGCTTAAAAGCGAAAGGGACAAGGAAAATGAAGCTAGAACCGAGATGGAGCTATCAGAAGATCTTATGTAGACTAGGGAGCTAACGGAGGAAGTGGAATGGATTTTTGTAGAGAGTAAGAAAACTTTAAAGAATTAGAGGGTAAGAAATACTTGGACCTCACACAAAGGTCACGGCTGAAGTAGGTGGTAGATGGTGACGAAAATTCAAAGTACTTTCATGCGATGATAAACAATACGAAGGCAAAGAATGTGATATTGGGCTTACTCATTGATGGGAATTAGTGCACTAAACCGTCTAAGTTTAAAAAAGGAAGTTTTTGGTTTTTCAGGAAAAGGTTTGTGGAAACTCATAATGTTCGGCCAAGCTTGTTGTGTGACAATTTGAAACAGAGAACATAGATAAAGGGTGTTAGCAAACCATTTTAAGGAGAAGAAATAAAAGAAGTGGTGTTCGAATGTGGGGATGATCGGCCCGGTCCCGGTGGTCTAAACATGCGGTTCATTAAACATTTCTAACCTTTTTCAAAGATATTTCAGTGACATCACGGAACAGTTCATGTGGATGGGGTGATTAACCGAGGTGTAGTTCATCGTTTATCACGGTTATCCTAAAAGTTAAGGATACTAGGAGTCTCACTGATTATCGGCATATTAACCTTGTTGGTGTGATGAGCAAGGTCATCTAGAAAATCATTTTTAATCGGCTAAAATTGGTTTTAGGATTGGTGATATCGAATTCGCAATCGATTTTCTTGAAAGGGAAAGTATATATTGGACGGGCTGCTTGTGGTAAATGAAATAATAAACTGGGTAAAAAAGAAGAAAAGGAAGGCTTTCATATTGAAGATAGATTTGGAAAACGCGTACGACAAAGTCATATGGAACTTTTTTATCTTGGTGATGGTGCAAATGGGATTTCCACATTTATGGTGTCCTTGGATTAGGGGTATCTTAGCTTCAGCGAGGTCCGTCAGTTTTTGTCAATGGGACGCCTACTTTTGAGTTTCAATGCGGTAAAGGTATGAGACAAGGTGACCCCATTCCCCGCTTGTGAGGCTGGGGTATTGGATGGTATTAAAGTGCCAAACCAAGGGTCGTTGGTTTTTCATTTATGTTATGACGATGATGCCATTATCCTTGAGGATTGGTCTAAAAGCAATGCGCAAAACGTGGTGAGAATCCTTAGAAGTTTCTACATTTTCTTGGGGCTTAGAATAAATCTTCCTAAATCCAACTTGTTCGGGGTTGGGCTAGAAAGAGATACGGTGGTGGATATGGCTTCGTTGTTGGGTGCAAGGCAGATTCGACACTTTTTAAGTACCGAATTCATAACGGGAGACCGGTTTATGAGGTGTTTGAAACGCGACTTGCTTTGTGGAAAGCTTCCTTATTATTCATTAGAGGAAGACTCACGTTAATTAAATCATACCTTAAAAGTACCCTACATGTTACTTCTCTCTGTACAAAGCGCCAATAAAAGTTATTGTTTAGAGGCGATGATGAAAAGATTTTTGTGGGGAGGATCAAGTGGGATAAAAAAGATCTATTGGGTGGCTTGGGACCATTTGGCGGTTTAAAAGAGGAAGGGGGCCTTGGTTTAAGCAAATTAAAAGATGTCAATAATGTGCTTCTCGTCAAATGGGGTTGGAGGTTCAAAACGAAGGTAAATAACAAGTGGAAGAGGTTATTATACGACCATTTATACATGTAGGAACAATTGGGAGATGCATCCGATTAGAAAGATGATGGGTGGAGGGGTGGACCAATATTGTTAAGGTTATTAATGAAAATAAGATTGATGGTGTGCCTCTTATGAACTTCTTTAAAGGGATAGTGGGAGGGGGAGAGGATATATTTTTTTGGAAGCTAGGATGGTTTCGGCCTCCTTATCGGTTGGAAGGGAAATGTGGGAATGGAGAGGTGGGTCTTCATGTGACTTCAGCATGAAGGCGGTGGAAAACTCTGCTTAGGTGGTGAACGGACTACAATGGTCGGTATGTTATGGAGTTGTGTCGGTGGATCCCGATTAAGTATGATTTTTTGCTTGGCTGGCAGAAATGGGAAGGATTCCTACAACGATGGCTTTACAAGATAGGAGGATAATATCGAGGATGCTACGTGCCCGTTATGTGAGTTTGGAGAAGAGACGATTGACCACCTGTTCACTTCATGCTAGATGGGTAGAGTGATATGGCAACACTTAAGTAATTGGTGTTAGGTGCAAAATTTGTTTGCATGTTGTTCAGAGATCTCTTGGAAATGCATAACTCGATTGGCTTGATGGGTAGGTGAAAGAGGTTTTTCATGGTATTATCATTATCGGGTGTTTGAGTCTTTGGCAAGCTAGAAATGAGCGCAAGTTCAACAACAAGGTAGTGCGGATTGAAGATATGATTAGTGATATCAAAGTGGTGGGTTTCTTATGGTTTAATAGTAGATTTAAAGGTAGAGTATCTCGTGGGCAAATTGGTGTAAATTTGTAATTATGTAAATTTATCTAATTAAACCGCCCCAATTTTGGGGTTAGCGTTTTCCCAATGAAGTTAGCCTTTAAAAAAAAATCAAAAGTCTTGTTCATAATCATAAAAGCCTTAATTGTTTGAGTAATCTAGAACACTTTCTCAACTTAACTAAGAAAAACATAATATTATTATATTATATATATAATTGAAGAAATTTGGGACAGTAGTAGTGAAATTGATTCGTGGTGGCTAACAAGCAAAACAACATATAGCCATGTGTCATGTATTGCCATCTCTTAATTTTGATAAAAACTAGCTTTTTTGATTTCCCAAATTTCATTTTTCTTTTATAAATTGGTTCTCATTTCCTGTATAGCCAAGAAAGTTAATTTAAAATAAAATTAGAAGTCATATGAGTTTAAAATAAATTGGTTCTAATTTCATTTTTAGGTAACATTCTTATTTTATAATTAAAATTAATTTAAAATAAATAAATATTAGAAGTCATATGAGTTTAGTATTTGTGTCGTGTAGATAACCAATTAATTTAAAACAGCTAAAAAGTTCATGAAACACTATATGAGATTTAACTATAATTGATAAATACGGTAAGACGTCGGTTCAAACAGATTGACACACCATGAGATCCAGCTAGTAAACGAGTTGAGACGCTCTCGAGCTTAGATATTTAATAGGAAGACTCCTTAGCTACACTAATTTTGACTTCCTTTATTTTAACCCCACCTCCTCAAATTTCAGCAATGACAATTACACTCTCAACTTTCTAAAAACTTTGTAAAATGTCATTTTGACCCAGCCCTCGAGTTTTACGTCCTTATTTTTATATACGTGTCTATATAGATTCAATTAGGTTTACGTTTCGACGTAGTTTTTTTCTCAAAAATGACTCATGTCAAATATAATACGTTTTCGTGCTTATTTTTATGGACGCATTCAGTTTGTGTACGTTTTGACGTCAATTTTGTTCGGAAACAAGTTGGATCAAATGTAATACGTATTCATCAGATGGTATAAATTCGAGTACTTTACGTTTCATGAGAGTTGAAAATATAATACGTGTTGGTGCTTATTTTTATTGACATTTTCAGTTACTCTACATTTTGACGTTTATGTACATGTAGGTATAAACTCTTGTTGGTTTATGTTTCAACGTAATGACATTTTTATCCGTCGAGTTTTTGTGTTTATTTTTGCGTATGTGTCGTTAGAAATTCAAGTTGGTTTATGTTTCGATATAATTATATTTTCTAAATGGTTCATATCAAATATAATATATTTTATGCTTATTTTTATGGACATTTTTAATTAGTCTATGTATTGATCAATAAGCAATTGTAAAAATAAATTAATAAAACACTATGCTCAAATCACATTAAAGAAAAAATGACATTGTTGATCCTTGTTGTTCCTATCAAATTTTAATGTCGGGTACTAATAGTTTTTTGTTGCAAAATCGGTCTTAATGTTTTAATTGTCACAATGTTGAGTCTAAGGCCAAACCTTGTTGATTTTTTTTATTGTCTTAATAAAATAACTAAAGGATCTATTTTTATAATTTATTATATTTGATCACATGGGCATTATTGTAACTTATAAACTTCAAGATCTTATATATATAATTAGATATAAAATCAAAACGAATCGGTGTGGCAGGGGACTCGAACCCGCTGCAAAGTCCAAGTACACTCTTAACCAACAAACTTTTCGCAATTGTCATAAATGAATGAATATAAATTATATTAACGTGTATATGTTTTTCAATCCTAATTCCTAAACAATTAATCATAAGAACCCTAATTCCATTATCGATCAAATTCAATAACTGTGACCTCTGATCAATGGAATTCACAGAGGGTTTCGGATGAAAATGCGAAAATAAATATATTGCACGAATCAAATTCTACCTAATGACGAAAAGATGCAAGAAATCACGCTGCCAGAGTTCTACAAGTCTCCAGTGATGCACAAACTGAGGCATGAGTTTGCATAATGGAATTGAGGGAAGTGTGCTCAGAAGGTCCGAATAGTCTTTCGGAGAGTTTATTTTATACGAATTTGTTCAAAGTCGTTACACAAGCTAGGGAACAAGATGCTTACGCCTGATCATTTAAAAAAGAATTATTGAGCGATGATGGAGTGTTTAATGGGTTCAGTTATAATCGCAGAAGCTTGAATTGTGGTTATACGAGATTATTCGATATGAATTTGGTCAAGCGAAACTGTTTTGGAGTTGCCGGAAAACCTGCGTAATGACCGACAAATACGAGTCGCAGAACAACGTGAGGAGGCTTGTTAGGGTTTTCAAAAAGGAAGTAACAATCCACCCCCTTGAAGTAGTTTCAACATAATTACCATATGATATGGCCCCTGTGATCAAATATATTAACTATAAAAATGGAAAAATATCACAGAATAGTAACCAAGTTTCAAAAGTGTTCTACTTAGGTTACTCATATCGTTTTTGTCCCAATTAGATAACTTAACATTCAAATCGAGTCATGTCCTTTTTTCCATGGGTCAAGAGAAAAATTGAGCATAAGATGCTATGGTCAGATTATTTTAATATATGAAATTTAATTTATTAAAAATAAAAACACTTTAGTTACATTAAAAATTAAAAAAATAAGTTAAAATTCACGTCATCTCTCGACGTTAGCATCAAATGAAAGGGAAAAAATACACAAAAATCTGCATCACCACGGTTACCTATGAAATGGATGATAAAACCCATAATTTTAATAAAAAAATGAATGTTGAGTGACCTGATTGAAACACTTTTGAAACTTGAGTGACCTAATTAGAACACTTTTAAAACTTGGTTACTATTCTATAAAGTTACCCCTATAAAAATAGACTCTTTAGTTATTAAAGGGCATTTTAGTCATTTTAATAAGACTTAATAAATAATTTAACAAGGTTTGGCCTTAGTACTCAAAATTATGACAAATTAAAACATTAATACCTGAATTTGCAGCAAAAAAACTATTAGTATCCGGAATTGAAATTTTGTAGAAACCACAAGAACTAATGGTGTAATTTTTTCACATTAAATAAACGACCCCGCAACACGGAGAATCAGTTCTAATTTCATTAATTGTGTCACTTAGTTTATACAATATAATAATAATTATAATAATAAGAGAAAGGATCTTGTACAAGACAAAATCTTTGTGGGAAACATTCTCGAGAAAGAGGAAGTAATAAGTGTGATTGGCAGGAGGATAATTTTGTCTTTTCTTAAGTGAACTAGTTCCCCATTGATTTTTAAAAGGTTATAACTTTTTTATACGTTAATATATTTTTTTAAATTACACAGTATTAACAAAACGAGCATTTTATTATCTTGAATTTGAGCACCCTGTTGCTATAGTTTTCTTTAAAAACATTTACAGGATTTTGAATACACATACCTGATTTTGAATACCCATTACGTGATTTTAAATACCCGATACATGACAACGTGATTTTTTAATACCCATTACGTAATTACACACTTCAATATAAATAATTAGACATTCAATATAAATTCGTTACGTGATTATACATTCAATATGATTTATTGTAACTAATGTTATTACAATTATGCTTGTTACGTAATTACACATTCAATAATAAGAACTTGATTGTTAATGCTTTATTACGCTATTAAATCTCTAATATACACATTTCAATATAAATAATTAGACATTCAATATAAATTCGTTACGTGATTATATATTCAATATGATTTGTTATAACTAATGTTATTGCAATTATGCTTATTACGTGATTACACATTCAATAATAAGAACTTGATTGTTAGTGCTTTATTACGTTATTAAATCTCTAATATACAACATTATGTGGTTATTATAGGTTGATTTGGCTAATGTCTTTTTATATATTTTATTCTTAATACGTGATCATACTTTAAATATTAGGTATTCCATATAAAATATTATTATTACATGTTTTGTTTTTACGTAATTACGTAATCACTCAGTGGAATTTCACATAAACTATAATGAAATCACGTAATCACGAAATGGGTATTCAAAATCATATATATAATATATATATATATATAGGGTGGTGTTCAAGAGTGAACAATAGGCTTTGTGTGAACTAAGTGAACAGATCTTGGCATTTGATTTAGTTGATCTATAGTTTTATACAAATGGCATGATTGTAATTTTATTACTAGTAATTTCCTTTTTTAAAAACCCCTAAAAGGGTATATTAGTCACATGAAATATTCTTTCTCCTCATAATTACAAGAATTGTAACCATTTTAGAGATTTGAAAAGAAATTTGTATTTTTTTTTTAATTTTCGATGAGTTTATGTGTACACAAGTGTACAGGCCGTTGTTCCTACAACGTACACAAGTGTACAAGCTGTTTGTACACCGTTGTACATTTGTGTGTTGAACTCATGTACACTGTATATATAAACAGTAAAACGCTGAAAAAAACGAAACTTCATAGGTTTTTCGTTTTTATTAAAAAAAACTATAATAATATATACTCAATTTAAAGGAATAAAAACCCGTTTTTATGGTGTATTTAAAAGCAAAAAATATTAACATATGAAAAGTTATAACAATTTAAAGATCGTAAGGGGTAGTTAGTTTAATGTTATAATTTCCATATTTAAATTGATTAATTACCATCATATCCTTTACATCTAAAAAATATCAATGGTTCAGATTGGTTCAAAGGTTCATAAACAAGGATGTGGTTCACTCATGATCCTTATCCTATATATAATATATATATATATATATATATATAATATATATATATTATATATGTATATATGTATATATATATATATAATGATTATATAGTCAACTATTGTTACATAATTATGTAATCACTTAGTGGGGTTTCACATAAAATAGTATAATGAAATCACGTAATCATGTCATGGGTATTCAAAATTATGTAGTCATTTACTGGGTATTCAAAATCTTGTAAAAAAATTCTAAGAAAACTACAGCAATAAGCTGTTCGAATTAAAGAAAATGAAATGCTCGTTAATATGGTGCAATATATATATATATATATATATATATATATATTAACATATGAAAAATCTATAATCGTTTGAAAATCAAGGGGGGAGTTCAAGTGAGAAAAGACCAGAATACCATTTCTCTATTTGTTTCTTCAAATGTTTGAACCTCATATTTACCAAAATGTCACCGTCTAATTTTGAGCCATTGGTCAATGGATGAGATTCTCCCTATACTTTGTAGTGTCTTGTATTTGATCTCTACCATAATAATAATAATATCAAACAACAGACAACGAGCGTTTTTTTTAACGGCCAAGATGGAATATCATTAACCAAACTAGCAAGGAGGTAGATAAAAAAAATGTAAAAAAGATGAAACACAAAAACAAGCCAGATAATAACATTCTCACAAATCGGAATGACAATATTTTTTCCAATCTAAAATGTGGATTTTGAGCTCTATGATTCGCCCAAAGGGACCCAATCCCCCCTCCCCTTGAATTGTTGAAGATAAATTAATTCTCTCTCCAAATATAAGAAAGTGTTGTCATTAAGATGCCTTCTTCCGAGTCATGGAAAAGTTCCATTCGATTGAAGATCAGCTTGATTGACCAACCGGTAAATAATTAACTTTAACTGCGACAACCCAATCTTAAAACCTTGTTAATGAAAAAGATTATAATAAGTTGTGATAAACCTGTCGAATCCATGATTAAAACGGCTCGGCGTTACTAACTTTGAACTCGGCGGATCCGGTTCAGATTCCTTCTCTCGTCGTCATGGTGACGGTTCTTCTTGCGGGGCATCGAGTCTTGGGCTGCGACCACAGGTAAATCTCGTTAGAGGGCCCGACGGGGTTTACCCCGAAGGCACTCCGATGCTCAAGTCGGTATCATGTATGGGAGTGATGATTATAAGTGCAAATGTAATGTATAGTTTAGAGAGAGAGAGAGAGAGAGAGAGCAGCACTCAGGAGTTGTGAGAGAGAAAGAGGGGAAAGTAACCTGCCTGTTCCTTGAAGAGGAGCTTTCCTTTTATAGTGGGGACTCTTGGGCCTTAACCCTAATGGGCTGGCCTAATAGTGGGTTTACTAGAATCAATCCCACATGGACCTACTAAGTATGTGGGGAAACTATAAATGGGTTGAGGCCCAGCCACCATTTCAGGGGAGTGAGCCCAGACGAGGAGCCCAAGCGGGGACCCTCGTCGACAAGTCATCCTTAGTCAAGCCCATTCACTTATGGATGAGCGTAGGACTCATTCTGGTCCTTGAAATCTAGGCAGGTCATTCTCCGCCCTTTAAATGTCACCCTTATCTGTCGGGTAAATATAATCTAAGGCATGTCATGCCAAACTAATCTATTTTGTCGTCCTTGGGGTAACCTTGCATTTATCATTCGAAATAGCAAGGTGACACCTCAAGTAGGGTAGCGCAATACCTTACTTCAATCTATGCCTCCTTGAAGGCATTTTGACCAATGTACTCGTTCAAGAGTACTTTCTTGATAGCGTTTATGCTATTTAAATTGCTTTCCCATGTTTTCTCAAGCGCATTTCAATCGAGGCACTCGTTCAAGAGTAATTTTTTTTCTAAGAGCATCAACTAGGATGCCTTGTTTACCGTGTTATACTTTATGTTTGTCGTTCCTCCGAGCAGGGTTTTTATCTTGCTTAAGCTGTTAAAACTTTTTCATGAATTTGCTTTGTAACTTGTTTTAAGCCGTTAAAGCTTTCTATAGGTCGCTTTTTAACTTTTTTAAGTTGCTAAAGCTTTGCATAGCCCAGCTTTGTATCTCGTTTAAGTTGTTAAAGCTTACCATGGTCGCTTTGTAACTCGTTTAAGTTGCTAAGGCTTTGTATAAGTTTGCTTCGTAACTTGCTTGAGTTGCTAAAGCTTTGCATAGGCCCGCTTTGTAACTTGTTTGAGTTGTTAAAGCTTTTGGTGACCCTTTTGTCCAATGGCGTCTGGGCCACTTGGGTTTTCATATGCCTGCTTTGGCGTTTTTGGACGTAGTCGACTTAGTCCTAGCCCCACTGCAGGGCTTTGCCTTGTTTAGATTAAGGCGGTATGTTTGTATGCCTATGTACATGTTCATTTTATTGTAAGATCGTCCGGCATGTCTGCCTAAGTGATCATGTTCGACCCATTAGTAGGGTCCTCCAACCCTTTGGGTTTTTGTTCTTCGAGAAGGGGTGGCGTCTTCTCCTTTTGGAGAGGTTTTGTGAGCCCTTTAGAAACACTTGTTTTGTAGAAGAAACCTTCCTACGTGAGTCCTTATTAAGGGCTCATTCCTCTCTTGGAGAGATGTTGTAATTCTCTAAGAATGGGTACCCATAGAAAATGCATCCTCTCCTCTTAGAGAGACTTCTTCAAACATATGCGACCCCAAGATGGGGCTCTTCTCCCTTGGAGGGATATTTTCTTAAACACGGACCCGTTGCAGGGATCCTTTCTTTTCAAGGAGAGGATTTTTCATATACAAAGTCCCTTGTAAAGGGGACCCCCCCCCCTTTTAGAGAATAAGTTGTTCGGGTGCAAAATCAACAGAGGAGGATTTTTCTTTTTTTGCTTCGAGGAAGGAGCTTGTGCAGATGTCAAATCCCAGAGAATGGGGTATTTCCCCATTCTTAGAAGGAACTTCACTAATACTTGATCCCGCAGAAGGGATGCATTTCTGTTCATTGAAGAGACTTCTGAAATACTTAATCCCACAGGAGAAGATATCCTCCTATTCTTGGGAGAAACTTATTCAATACTTAATTCAATAGCGGGGACATGTTCCTGTTCGTTGAAGGAACTTCTCAGATACCTAATCACATAGGATGGGATATTCTTCACATTCTTGGAAGGAGCTTTTTCAAGACTTAATCCCAAGAAAGGGATAAGTTACTGTTCAAGGAAGGAACTTCTGAAATACTTAATCTCATAGGAGGGAACACCTTCTTATTCTAGGAAGGAGCTTTTTCAAGACTTAATTCAGTAGAAGGGAGATGTTCCTGTTCAAGGAAGGAACTTCTTAAATACTTAATCTCATAGGAGGGAATACCTTCCTATTCTTGGAAGGAGCTTCTTCAAGACTTAATCTAAAGGAAGGGATAAGTTCTTGTTCAAGACGGGAACTTCTGAAATATTGGATCTCATAGAATGGGAATACCTTCTTATCTTGGAATGAGCTTCTTCAAGACTTAATTCAGTAGAAGGGAGATGTTCCTGTTCAAGGAAGGAACTTCTGAAATACTTAATCTCATAGGAGGGAATACCTTCCTATTCTTGTAAGGAGCTTCTTCGAGACTTAATTAAGTAGAAGGGAGATGTTCCTGTTCAAGGAAGGAACTTCTGAAATACTTAATCTCATAGGAGGGAATACCTTCCTATTCTTGGAAGGAGCTTTTTCAAGACTTAATCCCAAGAAAGGGATAAGTTACTGTTCAAGTAAGGAACTTCTGAAATACTTAATCTCATAGGAGGGAATGCCTTCTTATTCAAGGAGCTTCTTCAAGACTTAATTCAAGAGAAGGGAGATGTTCCTATTCAAGGAAGGAACTTCTGAAATACTATAGGAGGGAATACCTTCTTATTCTTGGAAGGAGCTTCTTCAAGACTTAATCCCAAGGAAGGGATAAGTTCCTGTTCAAGGAAGGAACTTCTGAAATATTTGATCTCATAGAATGGGATATTCTTCTCTTCTTGGAAGGAACTTTTTGGACTTAATTCCATATAAGGGACATGTTCCTATTCTTGGAAGGGACTGCTGAGGTACTTATCCCACCGAAGGGGTTCTTCATTCCTCAGGAAAGGGACTAGATATGTTGCCCAGGTTCTTCTGTTCTTCAAGGAATGAGCCAAACATGCAGTCCAGGTTCTTCCCTTCTTCAAGGGAATGAATAATAATGTAGTCAATGTCACACCCCGACCCGCAGCGGAAAAGGTGATCGGGGCATAATTGGGTTATCATCAAAGCTCATGACATTTATTATATGTTTCATATTCATTAATACAATTTAATGGAAATTTACAATAAATGATACAACATGATCTAACTATCAGTCTAAGCTTCTTGGTTCTCTTCTAAGGCATATCCTATGTTTTCCTTGCTTCAACCTGTTCACCTGTATCATGTGTAAAAAGGTTTTTGGATCAACATAATGTTGGCGAGTGAATCCTATGGAAAAACATTTGAACAAGTTTATCCAATTGATTATAAATAATGTGCATACCACATATGAGTAAATGTAGATGTAAATTTATTCACACAACACATAATATTGAATATTGAACACACAAACACCAAATGATTGTTTTGAGGCACGCGTTGTTCGACTCGTCTCCCACGAGGAACTGATGGGCCTAATGAATGAGTTTTGAGGCACGCGTTGTTCTTACGAACTGATGGGCCTAATGTATGAGTTTTGAGGCACGCGTTGTTCTTACGAACTGATGGGCCTAATGATTGAGTTTTAAGGCACGCGTTGTTCTCGTCTCCCACGAGGAACTGATGGGCCTAAATAATTTGCATACAACTTTGACAATAAGTAATACATCACAACCAACAATAGTTACATTCTAGTTTAGTTCATATAATGGTATAGCACGAATTTGCATAAGAGATTTAGTTTAAGCAACACATGATACACCCCAAAACATGAATAAAAAGGGGAGTTTGTAAGAATTCACTCACATTGGGTGCGTTCGGTTGATGACGTTGAATGCACGCGAAGGGGTTTTAACCACGAGTGAGATTAAACCTAGATAAATCGCATTACGGTTTGGTAAGTAAACGGGTTTTATTAATCTATTTTAGTAGGATTGTTGGGTGTATTTTTGTGAGTTTGAGGCTATTTTCTAACCTTAAAAATGTTATTTTTAAGTATTTTTAATTGATTTTTAATTAAAATAATTAAATAAAAATAATAAAAAAATATTTTATTTTTGCTACAGTTGACTTTTGACCGTTGACTTTGACTAACGTTGACCGGTTCGAAGGCATATTATTGTGCGCTGGGTGAGGCTCGAACCCGAGACCTCCCGTACGCGTGCACGCAGCTCTACCAACTGAGCTACGTGTCTAACCCGTCATATATCCGATTTTAATTATATATATATATTAATTAGAGTTTAAACAGAAATCCTTTTATTTTAAAAAACGAATTAAATCACAAAACCGGTGCGCTCCACAGGTCTCGAACCCGGGACCTGTGGGTTAGCGGACACACATTCCACCGCTGGACTGTGTGTCTCACTTGGTTATAAACTCGGTTATCAATATACTTAACATATACTTAAATCAACCCGGTTCAGTTTGCTGAAAAAAAAAAGGAATTTTTCTCAAGGCAGCGTGTGAGGGACAATACTCGAACTCGTGACCTTAGCGTTAAAAGTGCACACAGTCCACCGCTGGACTGTGTGTCTAACCCGGTAAATAACTTGATTTTAATTATACTTAACCATTACTGAAACGTCGTCTTCTTCATTGGTTTTAACCGGAAGTGGCGACTGACTGGTTCGAAATGTTGATTCAAGTTCCTTTAGCGTTTTATGATCAATTACAGACGAGATAAAAGTAAAAAGAAAGGAATTTAGGCGTGAAAAGTACCGGTTGTTTCTCCTCTGTTTTCCGGCAGAACTCCGGTGGCAGCAAGTTCTTCCGGCGACGAGTCTCTTGCAGCAGAGAGTCTTCCGAAGGCTTACAAAGGTTGTGGGTGACTTCGGTAAAAGTTTAGGGGTTTCAGTAAAGCTCGGAGACTAATAATACGGTTTTCCGGCGATGTATCAAATATTTCCGGCGAGTGATTTTTCGCCGAGAAAAGGTGCGATTTGAGTGTGAAAGATTTCTGGTGAGTTGTGGGTGAATTTATAGGGTAGTATCGAGATGAATGGGGTCTGGATTCGGTCTAAATTCGAAGTCAGCCGTTCTTCGGCGGTTATGGCTGATGTCGCGGGTTCAGACGTCGGTTATAACCGTTGTGAGAGTTAAGGCTTCGGTTAAATTGGGCGAAAACGTAATTAAACGGCGAGTTCGTCGGGATTTCCGACGACTGCTATTTGGGCGGAAATTACTGAATTTAACTTTCGAGTTGAATATTTCAATTAAATGTTTCCTGATATTACCAAAAAATCAAAGCGGCGGAGTGGTTGTTCAGTTAGGTGATAAGTTGTTTGTTTGAACCGGTACAGACCCGAGTTCGAAACCCGGCATGAGTAAAACATTTTTATTTTGTTATTTTTGACAGTTTTTCAAAAACTAATTATATATCCCCGCATAATAATTGATTACGTATCGTTTAAAATTATTTCGGGCATTTAATTCGCAACGAAAATTTTAACTGACTGTTCGGTTGATAAACGGAGCGGGTTTGGTAAATCCGTTTTTGACGGATGTTACAGTATCCCCTGCTTTTTAGAAATTTCGTCCCAAAATTTAAATAGTGATATATTTGACTAAAAGAATGATGGTGTTGAGTTTGACAGTTACATGTTTAGAAGAAAATAAGGGTTTAAGTTTTTGTTCGAGGCGGTAACGTTCCTTATAAAGGTTAAGTATCCTAATACAGAAATCGCTTTTTGTTGCCTACTGTATAAGTATTGTTAAGCAGGAATGATTCGCTAAAATGATATCGTGTATAAGAGTTTAGATATGTTTGGAAAAGTATGGTTATATCCTAAGGCAAAACTTCTAATACTACAATCTACACAAAAACACAACAACTAATAATTGAATCCACATTCTGATAGTATATATGTTTGAATGGTGACAGTTCCTCTCTCGTTTGTTATGATGGAGAGGTTAGTCTATGTAGAAATGGATCACAATCCAATTTCTTTAAATAGTGAGATGATATAAATGTAATACAAATTTCAACCAAGGCAATACTAAATCCTACATGGAACTTCTCATAACCGCCTGATAACGCCTCTGATCCTTTGGCAAGAATACTTATATATAGGAAGTACCAGCGGCGTATCCACCATATTCTTGTCAAATTTTCATTGGTTTTATCAGTGAATTATGATTAGTCCTATAACTCTACAACCAATACATCAAACATAAAAAAAATACTGAAATGAAATATATCTGTGAGATCGAGGCTCAATCAAACGGAGCCGATCGTATTGAATGTATTGAAAATGAAATTGTCTATGTGCTCAAGGCTCAATCAAACGGAGCCGAGCTTATTGCATGTACTGAAAATGAATAACTTAATCACACAAACAACCTATACATGGAACCTCTCATAACCGCCTGATAATGCCTCCGATCATTTGACAAGAATACTTATATATAGGAAGTACCAGCGGCGTATCCACCATATTCTTGTCAAATTCTCATTGACCTTATCCGCAAGTTATGATTAGTTCTATGCGACTCTACAACATAAACAACACAACAACCAGCGCTTGAGTCTTAATTCTGATAGTATCCGTGTTTGACAAAACCTCTCTCGTTTAATATGATGGAGAGGTTAGTCTATGTAGAAGTGAGGCACAACTCAACTTCTTTAAATGATGAAACTGAGATATGTCGTGAAGTATGATGATATGAATATTAAATCAATGAGTATAAAACAAACTGAACTAGTAATTTGCATTAAAATTTCTTAGATAAAATTCCAACTGAGATACATGAAAATCGAGATATAAAGAAAAACATAAAAACTGAGTGGTTGGAGTTGAATCTTGATTCTTGGTGAGAGAAGGCTAGTTAAGTGGTTGGTTTGGTCCGTTAACATCTTCAACAGGATTGGCGTTGATGTTATAAACTCTTCCTCTTGCTGGCGGTGGAGCTGGGTTTGCTTGGTTAACTGGGTTTGCTTGAGCTTGGGCGTTTATGATGTTAACCAATCGAGGGCACGTGTTTCTAAAATGGGTAGGGTCGCCACAATTGAAACAAGCTCGAACATATGGGTACATGGGGTATTGAGGTTGTTGATATGTTTGGATCATGGGTTGAGTAGGGGTTGAGGTTTGGTTTTGAGCGGTACGGCAAACGTTGCTCAAATGACCGTAGCGTCCACAATTCGCACATAGTCGACAGGGTAAGGTAGATGGATGGTGATAAAAGCAGGTGTTGCATTGAGGGTGAGGTCCAATGTAAGGTTTCTTATTTGGGTAAGTTGAGTTGGGTGCTACTTGAGCGTTTGGGATAGTTTGAGGAGGTACAACTTGTGAAGCTGGTTGGTTACGTTGGGTGACGGCGAAAATTTGCCCATCTCGTTTTCTCTTAAGAATAGGTGGTGTGGAGGATTCGGTTCGGGTGGAGTTTGAGGTTTCGGTTGATGCTTTATCCTTCTTCTTCTCCTCTTTGAAATCTTTGTTCCGGATTCGGTTCTCGGTGAGCGCGGTTGCTAGTTCCATTGCTGCTTCCAAAGTTGCAGGCGAGGTGCTTATTACAGAGTCTTGAATCTTTGATGGAAGACCACGAATGTAGTGCTCGATCAAACGGTAGAGGGGGGTAAACAAATTGGGAACCATTTGATTTAACTCAAGGAATCTCTTGTTGTATGTGATGTGGTCGCCTTCCTTTTGTTTTAAAGCATGAAACTCATCCTCCAATTTCTTGATTTCACTTCTTGGGCAAAACCGTCTTGTCATGATTCCCTTCAACTCTTCCCAAGTCAAGGTCATAGTTTCTTCAACACCTCGTTTGGTCTTCTCTGTATTCCACCATGTGAGTGTTGTTCCAAGTAAACGACCAGTAGCATAACGCACTTTGCGATCAACGGGGCAATCGCAATTTAGAAAAGTGTTCTCCATTTCTTCGAACCAGTGGAGGAGAGCGGTGACACCTTCAGTACCTTCGTATTTTGGAGGATCGCAGGATTTGAAATGTTTGTAGGTGCATTTAGTGACTGAAGGATTGACAGTGTTTTGATCCTCTTGTTGGGTTGGGTTAACGGAATTAGCGGTAAGGGCTTGTTGAACTTGAACTACGATGTTTGGTATTACGGTCGCCATTTGCTGAGCGATTTGGGTAGCCATGCGTTCACGGGCTTTTCCTGCTCTCATTTTCCTACGAGCGAGGCTAGAAGACATCTACAAGGAATACATGTCAAGAGTATGAGTTGGATGCCTTTGGGATCGTGGGTCGTGTTTGGGAATGAACGTTCATAAAATAAATATTGAAAAATAAATCTACTACATCCATAGGATGTCTTGGGCTTTGCTCGTATTTGGGCCTTGCATGCCGCCATACTTCACCTTCGTAATCATGTGGGCCCCCATGATTACCGGGTTTTTCATATGGTTCGCATGTGTTAGCCTAGTTACGTACACTAAAACCCGGAGAAAATCGAGAAATATGTAACGTATGATATTCGGAATGTGCCCCGGCATGGACACGGTGACATCTCAAAGTGAGGTTAGTTCGAACGACGTTTGGTGTGGCATGCTTTGGCCTAATAGGTCCGTCGTACTCTCATCGTTAGTCCCCAGGTAGGCAAACTGGTCCGTTATTTTGGATTTATACGAATGCCAACCTAGACAGGACGTCCCGACTACCGGTACTTGTACCCTTCCGGTTACTACATGCCCGTCGCAGAACTTACTTTGATGGGATTTGAAAATTGCAACAAAATCCTTGAATAATGAGAGTATGAAAATGAATTGAATATATGAACATTGATATATGTATAACGAATATGTATATAAGCATGTATGTTTGACTGTAATATGAAACAAATAAATATCACAAGTTTGTATGTAACCACCTAATCAATTAAAATTTAGGCAGACTATAGTATAGGCTCTAAGGGTCTAATAACCTATCCTATATCCCTATAGTCATGGCTCTGATACCAATCTGTAACACCCCTGCCCCTCGTTATCACCAATATTGTCCGCTTTGCCCCTGATGGGTGGCCCATCCAGGAACTCACGGCTTTGTTTTTTGTTGCCCTGGTGGAGACTTCCCAGGAGGTCACCCATCCTAGGACTACTCCCACTTGAGCACGCTTAACTGTGGAGTTCTCCTCTCATCCACTAGCATTAAGCCCAAAACGCGTTGGTGATTTTAGAGGTAGGGCATTACTTATGAGCCAGGAATCTCTCCTGTCCACGGACGATGTTGGGAGGTATGTCATTAGGTGTTATAATCACCCCCCCTAAGGGACTCATCGTCCTCGATGAGGTTTTGCCCCAACATGTAGGAGGTTGCCATTATCCTCGATGAGGTTTTTTGCCCCACATTTGGGAGGTTGCCATTAGGTGTTACAATCACCCCCCCTAAGGGACTCATCGTCCTCGATGAGGTTTTGCCCCAACATCCCGAACGGCACAGGAGTGGCTCTGATACCAATCTGTCACACCCCGACCCGCAGCGGAAAAGGTGATCGGGGCATAATTGGGTTATCATCAAAGCTCATGACATTTATTATATGTTTCATATTCATTAATACAATTTAATGGAAATTTACAATAAATGATACAACATGATCTAACTATCAGTCTAAGCTTCTTGGTTCTCTTCTAAGGCATATCCTATGTTTTCCTTGCTTCAACCTGTTCACCTGTATCATGTGTAAAAAGATTTTTGGATCAACATAATGTTGGCGAGTGAATCCTATGGAAAAACATTTGAACAAGTTTATCCAATTGATTATAAATAATGTGCATACCACATATGAGTAAATGTAGATGTAAATTTATTCACACAACACATAATATTGAATATTGAACACACAAACACCAAATGATTGTTTTGAGGCACGCGTTGTTCGACTCGTCTCCCACGAGGAACTGATGGGCCTAATGAATGAGTTTTGAGGCACGCGTTGTTCTTACGAACTGATGGGCCTAATGTATGAGTTTTGAGGCACGCGTTGTTCTTACGAACTGATGGGCCTAATGATTGAGTTTTAAGGCACGCGTTGTTCTCGTCTCCCACGAGGAACTGATGGGCCTAAATAATTTGCATACAACTTTGACAATAAGTAATACATCACAACCAACAATAGTTACATTCTAGTTTAGTTCATATAATGGTATAGCACGAATTTGCATAAGAGATTTAGTTTAAGCAACACATGATACACCCCAAAACATGAATAAAAAGGGGAGTTTGTAAGAATTCACTCACATTGGGTGCGTTCGGTTGATGACGTTGAATGCACGCGAAGGGGTTTTAACCACGAGTGAGATTAAACCTAGATAAATCGCATTACGGTTTGGTAAGTAAACGGGTTTTATTAATCTATTTTAGTAGGATTGTTGGGTGTATTTTTGTGAGTTTGAGGCTATTTTCTAACCTTAAAAATGTTATTTTTAAGTATTTTTAATTGATTTTTAATTAAAATAATTAAATAAAAATAATAAAAAAATATTTTTTTTTGCTACAGTTGACTTTTGACCGTTGACTTTGACTAACGTTGACCGGTTCGAAGGCATATTATTGTGCGCTGGGTGAGGCTCGAACCCGAGACCTCCCGTACGCGTGCACGCAGCTCTACCAACTGAGCTACGTGTCTAACCCGTCATATATCCGATTTTAATTATATATATATATTAATTAGAGTTTAAACAGAAATCCTTTTATTTTAAAAAACGAATTAAATCACAAAACCGGTGCGCTCCACAGGTCTCGAACCCGGGACCTGTGGGTTAGCGGACACACATTCCACCGCTGGACTGTGTGTCTCACTTGGTTATAAACTCGGTTATCAATATACTTAACATATACTTAAATCAACCCGGTTCAGTTTGCTGAAAAAAAAAAGAATTTTTCTCAAGGCAGCGTGTGAGGGACAATACTCGAACTCGTGACCTTAGCGTTAAAAGTGCACACAGTCCACCGCTGGACTGTGTGTCTAACCCGGTAAATAACTTGATTTTAATTATACTTAACCATTACTGAAACGTCGTCTTCTTCATTGGTTTTAACCGGAAGTGGCGACTGACTGGTTCGAAATGTTGATTCAAGTTCCTTTAGCGTTTTATGATCAATTACAGACGAGATAAAAGTAAAAAGAAAGGAATTTAGGCGTGAAAAGTACCGGCCGTTTCTCCTCTGTTTTCCGGCAGAACTCCGGTGGCAGCAAGTTCTTCCGGCGACGAGTCTCTTGCAGCAGAGAGTCTTCCGAAGGCTTACAAAGGTTGTGGGTGACTTCGGTAAAAGTTTAGGGGTTTCAGTAAAGCTCGGAGACTAATAATACGGTTTTCCGGCGATGTATCAAATATTTCCGGCGAGTGATTTTTCGCCGAGAAAAGGTGCG